>JBBPNX010000007.1:0-126879 GCA_038091155.1 Harrya chromipes
GATCGGACATTTTCGACCTCATTGCCCCTCCTACTGATGCCCGTTCTGTCGAGCTCTCGCTCCAGGACATAATCAACGAGACTGTCCTAGTCTCCCGGACCGGAACACCCTCTCCGACTGGGGCGACGATAACGACGTCGTTTACAATGAGGGAGATGCCCATGGGTTTTGAAGTATCGCAGGTGCTCAACTCTACTGACAAGGGAGCTAATGTTACGGATTTCCCAATAGACGATTGGCTATCGGCAACGCCTCTTGAAGGCAACGGCAACGGCACATTTTCTTTTTCTTTTGCTCCTTACGAAACCCCTTTACGCGACGGCTTCCCCATCTTGGACTCTTACTTTACTTGGCCTGATGTAGATCATTCCATCCCTTCTTCGATGACGGGTGGCTGGTTCGAGAGCAATCCCGACCAGTGGCTCTGAATCTGAAGCGGCTCTCCGCTTCTCCTTATGAGTACCGCGGATTCCTTCCTTCCGCTCCGCGGATCTCTACTTTATCTGTTACATATGTCTCCTATTTTGTACGCAGCTCTCCACCCTCCTCTTTTGGATGATTCCTTCGGGACATCCTGTATTCGTAGTGCGGTCTTCCGCATGGACCTCCACTTCTCCTTCTGGATGCTTTCTATATCCAGCTAGATTCCTTTTATATTCCACTTCTCTTTACGTATATAAGGGGCTTCCCCCCCCTTCTATGTTCCCTAGCTAGTTCTGCGCAATTCAGCGTACTTCTAAGACTCCACTCGGTGTGAGACTTCTCCCTAACGGTCGAAGACCCTCAGCATCGCGGATCAAGACCCTCTTCCTAACGGACGTCGCTGTCTTCGGATCCAGTTCTCGTTTCCAAGCTTGAAGGCGTGGGTGAGACATCGCCGCCTAAGAGTTAGCTGGTAAAGAGTCTAGTGATTGTACGCTCCCGCGTAACACAACATCAATTGCAGTTCTATTGATGTTTAGAAATTAACAAATGAAAAAGGATAGAAGCACCTACTGTTCATCCTTGATGAAATGCATGAGTAGAAACTCATGCCAGTGCTGATAAGAGAAAACAAGTCTCTTGCGATGCTCCACCTTGACCAGCTTGAAGGATGTCCAATCTGAGTCCTCTACAGGTGATGCAGGAAGAATTCGCTTCCAATGCTGGATGGCTGTCCTGATGCTGTTGCCAACAGACCTTTGGAGAAGATTGATATCTGCCCCTTGCAGTCCTGCATATTCCTTGAAGCCCCAGAAGAACTTGAATGGATGAGTGAGCACAAAACAAAACACACTGGCAGAAGTAAAATATCATACTCTTTCAAGCAACGAGACATGCTGCCAGACCAATAGATATACCTGAGAGGGGAATGAATCCAAACCTTGATGATCTCCAGCCTTGAGAATGTCAAGTAGATAATAGAACTTGAAGGCCAGATGATAGCTTACCATTGATTGTTCCAAGGATGAGGGAGGCAGAATTGAGTTAATCTGAGGGGCAAATTCCCCTATGTTTGCGTGGCACACTCCAGGGCAATTTCGATGTTTATGTTTATGTGCCACGCTAGAAATCACAGGACGGAAAGGAAACAGATGTGCCAGTGTTCAAACTCATAAGTGCACCACGAGAGCAATGACCCCAGTGATTGGGAGCCTAGCCTATGAAACGTGCACGAAACGAGCGCACGGCGTCACGACCGACGAAAGTCTCCTACTGCACCACTCCTATAAGTCATGGTTAACGTTCATCCATTTCAATGGCTGGAGCACCGAGTCGCTTACTATACTACATCACTGGCAGCCCCAAGAGTGCCGAAATAGAGGAGCGCACGCACCAAACGAAAGTGAAAACACGAACAGTGAAAACGAACAAGTTGAACTTTATTACATTGAATTCTTTATGAACGAAAGATGCGACGACAGACGACAGAGCAGAGCAGGTAAAGCTAAATGACTCATGATTATACCCGCGACTCGAGCGTGATTGGAGACGCGCCGACGCCGGACACAGAGGGATGCGAATGCGACGGAGACGGAGACCGGGGCGTATTTTGAGACAAGGACTCAAGTTGCGACGGGGATTGGGATCGACACTGCGGAGGGAGAGACCCGGACTGGGACGGGCAACGAGACAAGGTTTCTGAGGGCGGTGGGGACGGGGACGGATATCGAGAGTGTGCCTGCGAGGGCGGATTAATCTCAAATCCGAGCCCGTCGATGGAACTCGCGACGATGTTTGGGCACGCAAACTATCACACCCACAGAAAACGGTGAAACAAGTCAGTCGGATCCACCCCAAGGACAAAGAGACGCACCTCCTCATTGTCGACCAGCTCGCGTAGAATTAGACGCGAGTTAAGGCTACATGGCAAGATCAGTGGTTGATCAGGCTGTGAGGCGGAGACGTAGTGCTTACACGCTCAGGAAGGAATTGAGGTAGCCTAGACGAGGCGCTCAGCACATCTTAGAGAAAGAAACGATGGGGAACTCACAATGGCTCATGAGAATATACGGTACGAGGAACGCGCCGTTGGAAGGACAGACAAGGAACTGGCTGAAATCCGTTAGTGCCGATCGACACGCGCGAGGTTGAAGTCGTACGAGGACAAGAAAGACGGTCACGTCGATGCTGATGGAAATGCATGTGATAAGATGTGTGCCGGTGCGACGACAAAGAAGGTTACCTCGTCAATAGACCGACATTGATGACAAGGATGGTCAATCTCGTTATGAGGCTGCCCAACCTGGGACCCGTTAGCTCTCTCCTACGTCTCGAGACCACGACAAAAAAAACTTACCGCCCAATCCCTGTTCTTGACTTATGAAACAAGTATGCTTGCGAGCCGGCTATGAGGAGGTCACAAGCAATCGAAGCAAGATAAAAGACTAGTGCGGAGGACTATCGAAGCGTGATATCAAACGAGCCAATGTACGAAAAGAGAGGAAACGACTGACGTTGCTTCCGCGAGTGATCTGCCACTCCGGTGTTTTCACACTGCAGAAGGAATTTCAATCGAATACATGCGAGGATGTGCGCAACACGAACGTACGTCTCTACCAACATAGCTGGATTGCTGTTTTGAGTACAGAAGATTGGTTCTGGAGTCGTAAGACGTACCTGCGCCACAGCCTAGACGAGTTTGTTTCATTAATTTGCACCCGAACAAGTTGAATGCATACTGACCTAGTGCAATAAACGCCAATATGACCTAACATCGTGTGAGATCCCTAGTCGCAGTAGCATCTGACCGAATTTAACTTACGATCGGAAAAGTCAATAACTTATTGCAAAAGCTTACTAGAACATGAGGTTAGATTAAAGCCTGTTTGCGTTTTAACGCGGTACTCACATCTCCATATACGATGAGCATATGTCCTAATGGGGTGGGGAATGACGTCAATGTGATCCTTGGAGAAAAGAACGGATTTGACTGACAATTGCACGCCAAATGCGATTACGGACTGGCCAGAAACGAAATCGATATCAAGATAAATGAGATACAGAAAAAACGCATACAGACACGCCCATCGAGGCCTCGATCCGTTGTCATTAAAAAGACACGGGCTGGGATAGGCGCATACACGCACCTCAAATGACCTGTGTCAGGTCGTGATGTGAATCCGTTAAGCCACAGGCACGGAAAAATCTTACTGTGTGACATATAGGGACATGACGGGATCTCCAGCCCAAACGATCGTATATTGATATATTGAGGCGGATACGAGGATGATCTGGGCCGTGCCAAGGGTGCTAGCAGCCTGGTAAGCTCATCTACCGTGCGCTTGCGGTCTAGATGTTACCTCAGAAACGCAACCTAGAGTGGTGAGATGAGTTGGAGAAAGACACGCTGCGAGGGCAGCACTGACCAGGATCTTTGTGTGGAAGCTGTCTTTGGGAAAGGCATGGAAATAGTACCACGTCTGTGCGAGGGTGAGTCCGTACAACCTGTGAGCAGTCAATGATGGTGTGAGCACACCGGGCAAAGCAGGGCGTACAAACTGCAAAAGATGACGCCTGGAGCATGTGAGTGGTGCGATTTTGATGATGAAGGGGACGTACCGAGGAAATGGGAGGCGATGAGGGGGATGACCTGCGACATGGTTGGGATGGGAAGGAAAGAGAAAAAAGAAAGTGGGGAGATAAAGAACGAAGGGAGGAGCGGCGGGGCATGGTCGTAGTTGGCGATGCAACGTGCCGCGCTCTACGGAGTTGCTTCGAGGACGATGATCGAAGAACCGAGTGCACAGTCAACCACCTCAGATCTCGCTCGCAAAAACGTATCGCGTTGAGATTAACGAGCTGCTCATCATAGATACCTGCTTTCCTAGTTATACACATTCGCCGCGCGGACGATATAGCTCAGTATTGGCAGCGAAAACCGCCGCGTACGAGAGGTTGTCGAGAGGTTGAATTAGAAAGAAGTCTACATTGCAGGCGAATCCGCGGTATTTCATCCTATTCCAATTAGGCAGTTCATTACCCGACGACGCGCTCAACCATCGCTCTCGACAGTCCGACATAATTCATCGGGTCACACAACTGGCCCAGCTCTTCTGGACCCAGCCCCGCAGAGGCTACTTGCTCGTCCTCGCACAGCAACTCAATCAGCGGCACGCCTTTGTGTTCGCTCTTGCGGCACAGATGGTACACTAGGTCGTGCGCCACCTGTCGTCCCATCTTGTCTGCGAGAGCCATCATCACCGCCTCAGAAACAATTCCGCCTCTCGTGAGACCCAAGTTCTTCTCCATTGCTTTCGGGTGCACTTCCAAGCCAGCTATGAGATCGGATGTCTGTTTCAGCGTGGCACATGTCAACTTGCATATCTCCGGTAACGCGATCCATTCAATCTCCCACGGCCCAGTGGACCGTTCATGGACCGCCACCATCGCCTCGTACAGCGCACTACAATGAGACCGCACGCTGGCAGCCATCGCAGTGATATACGCGCACGAGATCGGGTTCCGCTTTTGTGGCATCGTCGACGATGATCCACGTTGGTCATAGAACGGCTCAGAGACCTCACCCACTTCAGTTTGCATCAACAACTTCACATCCATGGCGAATTTCGCGCAACTCCCTGTCACTAGCGCAAAGAATCCCCCGACCTCGGCGATGCGATCTCGCTCCGTGTGCCAGGCGATTTCGGGAACGGCGAGCCCGAGACACCTTGCAAGTTCTTCCTGGCATACCAACGCCTTGTCTGCAGGGAGCGAGGCGAGCGTGCCGGCTGCACCCCCGAACTCGAGCACGAGAACCCGTGGCTTAAGCTGCTCAAGGCGCTGCTCGTGTCGTTGGAAGGTGGCGAAAAGGCGTGCAAGTTTGAATCCAAATGTCATAGGGACAGCCTGTTGGAGGTTACTGCGAGCGGCCATCGGCGTCGCGGCATGACCTTTTGCGAGCACACCAAGGCTCTCGATGATGCCCCTGAGTGACGTCGAGACGATGTCGAGGGTCGACGCGAGCTGAAGGACAGTTGCAGTATCTGTCACATCCTGTTCCCAACCTACGTCAACTCTAGACATATCTTGTCATCAGATGGATGTTGGACTGACCTGAGTCGTTGCACCATAATGGACCCACTCCCCAAGACCCGGGTCTTTAAGGTTGACTCCGCGGACGATTTGCTGCACCAGGCCCAAGACGGGATAACCAATCTTCTCGGTGTCTCGCTTGAGCTCTAGAAAGTCAACGTTGTTGATGTCTGCGCAAAACCCACAGATTTCTTTGGCTGAATCCTTGGGGATGATATTGAGACTTCCTTGCACTTGCGCGAGACAGCTCTCAAAACGGAGGTAATTGGCAGTGCGTGTTTGATCTGACCAGATGAAGGAGACCTCCGGAGTAGAGAAGATGCTCTGAAAGATCTCTGAGCACGACATAGCTGAATTAGTCAGTGGTGGTGGTGGTGATGTGACTGTGCGGCTGAGAGCCTGAGACTCTCCGACAACTCGGGACTCGCTGGTCACCTCACATGCACACTCCGCCACGAGAACGTTCGTCCAACGACACAACGAACGTTTCACTATCGCATTCGTTGACCGGGTGCAACATAACTCCGAACTTGACAGTAACACCCGATGGCACCCGACGACAACACCCTCAAACTCACCTGCGATTCACAGAGGATGATCGTTTTCTATGTACTTTTTTCGTATTTCCAACCAGGAATGCCCTTTCAGGGTCTGGAGAAAGTCTTTCTGACCTCACGATCTCATTTTCTGACTTCCAGGTCTCGCAAATCCACTATCGTGGCCGTAGGAGTCGAAACACGGTAGATGTCAAACGCCACACTATCATGGCCCAACGGAGTGTAGCATTTGACATTTAGATTGTGTTTCGTGTAGCACGGTGCAGTCCGACTGTTTCAACAACTATAAATTCGTTGAAACGATATCTTCCATGGGATCCCTACTTGATCCTTCCCTTCTGGTTGACGAATTCCCCGCCCTCTCGTTAGGCAATGAGCGGATCAAGTGGATCCCAAAATGATTCGCGGGATCACGAGTTAGAGTTGCTCATCAAAAGCATTGTCGAGCAGTGAGTGTACCTCACTTGTATCGTAGTCTGATTGGACATCATATGCGCAACGACAGGTCCAGTGAGGATGGGTTCCAACGACGTGAGCTCGGCGTCATGTTTAGAGACCTGCGCGTCGTGGGACTCGGTGCTGGGGCTGCTGTTCAGCACAATCTCGCATCTCTATTTTCTCCCAAGTCGATAATCCAGTCTATCAATAACTTGCGCCGCCCTCCCGTTCGCGACATTATCTCCGGCTTCGACGGTGTGGTGCTTCCAGGAGAGATGCTTCGTGCGTATATCCTTATCAGTTTCATCCTGGCTGACTTACGAGAATATGTCTCCGCACAGTCGTCTTGGGTAGACCCGGTTCTGGGTGCAGTACATTTCTCAAGACCCTCGCCAACCATCGAAGAGAATATCATGACGTTCTTGGGGAGGTCTTCTATGACTCGTTCACGCCCGATGAGATCAACCAGCGGTATCGTGGTGATGTCATATACTGCCCCGAGGACGATGTCCACTTTCCAACGCTCACCGTCGAGGAAACATTAGGGTTTGCCTCGGCGATGAGAGCCCCCAGCCGTCTAGGAAATGACGGGGCGAGAAAGACACATACGACGCATATGACAGAAGTCCTCATGCACATATTTGGACTGGAACGTGCGAGAGATACTGTCGTTGGCGATGCATTTATACGAGGCATATCAGGCGGTGAGAAGAAGAGGGTGTCGATCGCGGAGACGTTGTCCGCCCGGGGCAAGCTCATTTGCTGGGACAAGTACGCGCTCTTCCAGTTTCACCGCAAAAGCATATTTTTACATGCTCCTAGTTCGACGCGTGGATTGGATTCGTCCACAGCATTTGAGTTCATCCGAGCGCTTCGTATCGCAACCGACACAGCGAAGATGACGACAGTCGTTTCCATCTACCAGGCTGGCGAGCAGCTCTTTAATTTCTTTGATAAAGTATGCCTCATTTATGAGGGAAAGATGGTCTACTTTGGGCCTGCGAAAGAGGCAAAACGATACTTCATAAATATGGGATACGAACCTCACAACAGGCAAACGACACCAGACTTCTTGGTGGCAGGTACGTCTCTTCAGTGATTCGATGCGAGTTGTGCGCTAATCGCTGTTGGGCAGCAACCGACCCAAATGGAAGGAAGGTTCGCTCTGGATTTAAAGGCGCTGTACCGTGCACGGCAGACGAGATGGCAGCCTACTTCCGAGAATCCAACTTTGGCCAGCTGAACCGATGGTCGAACTATTCGTACTATCACCTCTATGTCAATAAGCCCGACCTAAAGAACGCCTATGAGATGAGCGCTACGAGCGAGCATGCACCACATGCACCGAAAGTCCAGTCGTACACACTCTCCATCCCTATGCAGATCCGGGCGGTGATGCGCCGCCGAGGGCAAGTACTGAAGGGAGAGCGCGCCACACAGGTTGTTCAAGCATGGTCCGTGAATTGTTCCATCTGTCTTTTGGAGGCCGATCTATCATCAATGACGACAGCGCGCAGATTTTACAAGCCATTTTTGTCGGGACGGTGTTCCTCCAAATTGCCGACAACACAAGTACCTACTTTTCTCGGGGAAGTATATTCTTCTTGTATGGGTTCCCTCTTGTCATCGAATGCAACGGCATTGAAATTTCGTTGGACAGCGTTTTGTTCTGTGTTGCCATGTCAGCTATGGCTGAAATTCCGGGTCTCTTTTCTCAGCGTGCCGTCGTCCACCGTCATCAAAAGGCCGCTTTGTACTACCCATTCATTGAGAGTCTGGCTCACACCATCGTCGACATTCCATTCAGCCTAATTTCCAATGTCATCATAACATTGGTCATTTACTTTCTGATTGGTCTTCAACAATCGCTGGGACAGTACAAGTGGGTTTCTCTGAGTTCTATTCGTGGACGACAGCGACTCATGATCGATTGATCCCTCAAGCACGTTCCTCATTTTCACGTTCCTCATGACGCTCGTGATGAAGGCCTGCTTCAGAAGTATCGCTGCCTCCTCTGGAAATGAATCGACCGCCACTATGATAGCTGCGGTGTTGACCCAGTTCATGGTCCGTTTCAGTGGCTATGCTATCCCTGTGGCTGACATCGCTGGGGCGTTGAGCTGGTTAACCCATGTAAATGTATGTCCGGCGAGTTGTGTCCTTCGTTTTGTTCACGTGCTGACGTCACCCTACCTCCCTCACAGCCTTTCCGCTATTCGTTCGAGTCTTTGATGGTCAACGAATTCCGCACCGTCGACGCGACGTGTACGACACTCGTACCTCAAGGACCTGGATACGAGAATGCTACACTCGCGAACCAGGTTTGTATTACAATTGGATCACAGCCTGGCATGGCGACCGTGCCCGGCAAGACGTACACGTATCTGGCTTTTGGCTACAAGTACTCGCATTTGTGGAGGGTGCGTGACTATTGCTGTGATCTCTTTTGCGTGACCTTGACGTATCATAGAACTTTGGGATCTTATGCGCATTCTATCTGGGCTTCCTTGGAATTTACCTCCTCTTCACCCAATACAACAAGCGGACCGCGCAGGATACCACGGTGACGCTTTACAAGGAGGGAAGCCATCACACACACGTTCGGCACCGTGGAGACGAAGAAGAAGTCACGCCGGGCTGTCCTGAGAAATATGAGGGATCAGACACCGCTGACAGCATCGCGAACTTGCGAATGACACATACAGATGTATTTTCTTGGAGAAATCTCGAGTACGAGGTCCCTGTTGGCAAAGGGAAGATGCGCAAGTTGCTTGACGACGTCTCTGGCTACGTCGCTCCCGGAAAACTGACGGCATTAATGGGGGCATCTGGCGCCGGCAAGGTAAGTACTTAGATTATGTTCTTCATTGGCGGAATGGGTATTGATAGTTTCTTTAGACAACGTTGCTAAACGTGCTCGCTCAGCGTGCTTCGGTCGGTGTTGCGAAAGGTGACATTTTGGTTAACGGACAGCCGCTTCCTGTGGACTTTCAGGCCCAGACGGCGTACGTCCAACAAATGGATACCCATATCCCAGAGACGACCGTCCGTGAGGCCCTCCTTTTCTCGGCCAACCTTCGACAGCCCGCATCTGTGCCGATGGCTGAGAAGGAAGCCTAGTACGTCTCGACCAACTTGCACTTCATTTCTGTTTCCAATAACCCCGTTCTTGACTAGCGTTGACAAGTGTCTGAAGATGTGTGGCTTGGAAGCTTACGCAGATGCGATCGTTGGTTCCCTTGGTGTCGAGTACAAGAAACGTACTACTATTGGCGTCGAGCTGGCTGCCAAGGTAAGATACTGGGACATCTGCATTCATGTCGCGCGTGGTTCATCATGGTGTGATGTAGCCGAAATTGTTACTCGTCCTCGACGAACCCACCTCTGGTCTTGATTCACAGTCTGCCTGGGCTATCATGACTTTCCTCCGAGAGCTCGCTGACAATGGACAGGCTATCCTTTGCACGTGAGTCCCATTCAAGCGTATATTGCATTGGCGCGGTTGCTCATGAGCACATATAGGATACACCAACCCTCGGCTGAAGTCTTCCAACTCTTTGATCGGCTGTTGTTACTCCGCAAAGGGGGGCAGACGGTCTACTTTGGCGATGTTGGCGAAAGGTCCATGACGATGATCGACTACTTCCAACGGAATGGCGCGCCTCGTTGTCCTGAAAATGCAAATCCGTGAGTGACTGTATCCCTGTGGATCAATACCTGAATGTGTCGGTGTTCCATACACAGGGCAGAGTACATGTTGGATGTCATGGGAGCAGGGGCGACTGCGAGGTGTACAGCTGACTGGCACGAGATCTGGATGCATTCCGAGGAAGCGGCCCAGTTAGCCGACGAACTAGAGCGCATCGAACAAAAGGGCCGATCTTGTCCTGTCACAAACACTGGGACGCATTCCGAGTTTGCGAGCCCCTGGACGAAGCAACTCGATTTACTCATCCGCCGTGGTTTCTTGTGTCACTGGCGAAACCCGGGGTATATTTACTCGAAACTTATCTTTTGCGTTGTTTCTGGGCTCCTTGTCAGCTTCACGTTTAATGGGTCGACAAATTCCGTACAGGGCTGCCAAAACCAACTGTTTGTGCGTTGTCTTTGTCACCTCGTCAGAGCTACATGGATTTATTGACGCCCCTGAATCGCAGTCGGTCTTCTCGGCGGTGACCACGTGTGTAGGCATGGGGCAGCAGCTACAAGGCAAGTTTATGGAAAGCCAAACCGTCTACGAGGTCCGGGAACGCCCATCGAAGATGTTCTCCTGGACGGCGTTCCTCGTGTCCCAGATTCTGATCGAAATCCCGTGGAACATTCTTGGCGTCTCCTTGTTTTTCTTCTGTTGGTACTGGCCATCTAAGTTTGACGCTTCGCATGCCGGCTTCGTGTACCTCTTTCTCTGCATCGTCTTTCCGCTGTACTACATCACCTTTGGGCAGGCCATTGGGGTGATCTCCTCCAGCAGTATCGCTGCATCCGCGTTGCTCAGTACCTTGTTCTTATTCTCCATCATGTTGTACGTATCAGTCTCTTTCCGCTCAACCGTGTCTCTGTCGGGTGCTGATAGTTACTTGTAGTTCTGGCATTCTACAGAGGTACTCTCAATTAAGGTGGTGGAAATGGATGTATCATGTCTCTCCTTTTACATATCTCGTCGAGGGTTTATTGGGTCCAGGTGAGCTTCTGCATGTATACCCACGCGGTACCTCTCAATGACGCACTGACCTCTCATATCACAGCCCTTGGACACAAGCTAATCACCTGTTCCCCCCACGAGTTCGCCACGATCGAGCCACCTTCGGGGATGACCTGCAGCGCCTACATGGACCCATTTATCTCCTTCACGGGCGGGTACCTCACCAACCCGGGCGCGACGGCCGACTGCGAGTTTTGTCCGTTCCGGTACGCGGACGAGTTTATGCGGCTGAGTCTCAACGTTTCGTATGAACATCACTGGAGGGACTTGGGTGTCGTTGTCGGGGTGACGGTATTCAACGTGCGTGTTCGCCGTCGTTGCGTTGCATCGTGTTGCATATGTCAGGAGGCTGAAACGATACTGACTGACGCTATTCGTGTGGTGACAGGTCTTGTGCATGTTTGGGGGCATGTACTTTTGCCGGATACGCAAAACCCAAGGCAAAGGGAAGGGGGGTCCGTTTGCAAAACCCCGTGGTGTAAAGAGGACGTGATCTGTGGCAGAAAGCTACGCCTTATAGACGAATCGTATTTCCTGTGACTTAGATGTGGTTTATGTAACGTGCATATGTATGTTCAAGTTCGTTTCGGCTCTGATGCTATCTGTACCACACGAAAAAAAGGTTGAGGCATAGTGGGTGCTCTTAGATCTGCCTCTTCTCAACACCTTCCGGAAGTATGTGATTGGTCCGACGTAGCCCGACGAGTTGGCACCGTGGTACCACGTAGGTCCGCCTGCTTTTCCAACTCTTTTCGAGTTCGTTTCAAATAAACCTCCACGACGGGTTCGACTTGAAGTGTTTGATGACGTTTTTTCATCGTTCCCTGGTGGTGTGGGCGATCCAGATACCACAATATCATCACCCACCAGTACACTATGTACGAGAGTACCATAGGGCATATGTACCACGAAGCAAAAAAAAAGGCAATGGCACATCTGTCCAACCGCCGCATATTATAAACGGGATCGATTATAGAATAAAGATAGAAGTACAGCCAACGCGACGGGAACGCGCCTCGACTCACTCTCGCGATACAATCCACTGTCGATGTCGCTGCCAACTGCTTGCCTCCATGAGCACGAGCGTCTTGAGGTCGTCCATGTTGAACGGTAACCTTGCATCTGCTTGCAGAGCTCCAACGACGTACGATCTGAGTGCGTTATCGTCCGTGACACGCACGCATATAGGCGCAAAAACGTAAGCACGACGATCGTTCACGCACCGGAATGTAGTATAGGACTGGAGACGGATACTCACATGACTGTACTCTCTTTGAGCGGCTCCACTCTGCCGCCCATCCGGAGTTTCATACACATTTGATCCAGCGGCATCTTGTTAACGTGCCATAGCTGATATGCACGGAGCTGCTGCGGTCGAGGGGGTTCGGGTATGCAGTAGTGGGGTACCGATGACGCCGGCGCCGGCTGGGGGTGGAGGTTTTGTTTGAGGGTGGCAAGGGAGGCTGGGTTCGGTTTGAACGAGCGAGGATTCATTTGACACGAGTGTGTCGACGGATCGAGCGCCCTGCCATCTCGGTTGGCGATTTGTTGCAGTCTGTCATACACTATGAGTGCGCAGTGACAATCGTTCGCCGCATCTGTATGTCCAAGGAACAGTAAATAAATCATGTCAGTTACATCGAAAATTCAGCCAAAATGACGAAGCATGTCTCACATTCAACCATCTCGCGCGAGAGGTCGGCCTCCCAGTTCGAGGTGCGTACTTTGCCCTTGAGAAGCCTCCTGCCAAGGTACATTGCAACCATCTTGGCGAGGCTGACAATGTCCCGATTGTAGACGGAGCGGAAATTAGTGTCAGCTTGGGTGGCAAAGGCACCAAGCTCGACGAGTCCCTTGGCTCGAATTCCAAAGTCTCGGTAGAGCTTTTCGCCATCGTCTGGCGGAAAGGTTCCAGATGTGATCACCTAGAAACAGTCATATGCGAGACTCACTTAGGATGTTGGCGCCTGTTTTCACGGTATCTGCTGACTCGATGATCTTCTGTTCGTGTGTTAAAGTCGAAAAAGATATCACGAAATAATGTAAGACTGACCAGAACTTCGGTGGGAAACCCTGTCGCAAAGCATCAGTCTAGAATAGACAAAGCGAGGCAGAAATCTGAACACTGACTTTTCATATTATTGACTTGGATGAGCAAGATTGTGTGATGGTCACATAGTTGTACCAGGGCCGTCCTTCTCTCTTTGGCACCAGGATGCCACATGACGCGCCATTCGAGGTCGAAACCCAGGGGCCTGAGCGAAACTCAGCTTGATATGCCAGAAGATGAGATGGCTCAGAAGCTGTCTCACCCTTTCAAAGTCCGTACGAAACTGTTCGCCTTGCTCTCAGACTTGGTGTATACCACGGCCGGCGCGTTTTGGTATTCCATGAAGGAATATACGGGAAGTGACGATTCTTCTCCGTTGACATTGCTTTTTAAGCTGTTCTGCTTCAATGAATCCGAGGATGTGTCCCTTGCAAGTGATATTGGCGCACGCGACTTGGAGAAACTGGGATTTTTTTGAAACAGGACCCGTCCGTGATGAGAATCGTCTCGACGAGACGTGCTCGGCAGGTCACTGCTACGACGTGGATTCAATTTTGCTTCCTCCTCGAGGGGGGTGGACTCACTCGGCAGGAATTGTCGGGTATAGTTGTTGTCCACGGGTTTCCGTTGCAGGGTTGGCCAGAGCAGTTCGTTGTTTCCCTCCAGATGACGATGGTGGAGGTACATGCGAAGGTGGTCGCACTGCATCGAGAGTGCGTTTCGTCATTTGCTGACCAGCCGAATTGGCTCCCGAGACCGCGACCTTTGTCGAAAAGTCGTTCAAAGGATGGATTCTGTACAGGTGCGATATTTGGCTGATGAGGTATGGACGAAGCATGCTCATCGTGAGACGTACTCTTTGAAGCTCTGCTTGCTTGCCGGAGGTGTTTGTTTGATCGGCTTTGTGGGAACGTTGTCCTCGAGAATTTCAAAGGACCACTCAGCGCCGTCGTCGTCGGTTATTACCGTCCTCATTTCGTCAAAATACGTGCTGTTCGTAAGTATACGTTTTCCAAGGTGTGTGTATCAAAGTTCCTCAGACGCGAACAAGGACCTAAAATTAGTGTCACGTGACCGCGTTTGGCAAGGCGCGTTTTGCCATTCGCTTCACTATCACTAGCAAAGGATCTTGTCTAGGTGGGTTCCACACCTGAGCTGAAGCTCACCCTGACAAGTCAGCACATCATGATCTCTGATGCACACCGGTCAGTAACTTGTACTCAAGAGATCGACAACATCTGGTTACTGCCAACACAAATCAACCCAGGATTCTTGGTAAATCGTCAATGGCTTCCTGGTCGGATTCTTCCATGAGCACCCAGATATTTTCCGAAAAGCCGCGCCGTTGAAGCACGTCCTTCTCGTGCTTCAAGAGTCATGCTTGCCTTCGCAGCAAGCATGTCCTAGATTGAGATCTTTTCGAAGGAAAATGTATATATTTCTCGTTGTTTGATCTCGGGAGTCGCTCAGCTGATGTGACTTATTTTGTGATCCATCGTTTCGTCATTGTGGTGAGACGTTATGCAGTCAGCGCATTCAACTTCAATCGGAATACGGAAGGTCAACTTGGAGCGTACATCTTGGATGCCAGTGGGTGGGTGAGCTTCCTCAGGCTCGGCAAGAGTGATGCAGATACAATACCTCTGCGAACGTGCCGTATCTCTTTCTCGGAAATGCTCGCAACACCAATGGCAAGTTTATTGGAAGCACAAAGAAACATCCCAAACCAGACATAGTGTTCCTGTGAGGGATCTTCAATACTGGCGAGAAATTTGAAGGTACAGTACATACCAGATCTAAGCTGGGATGCTGCAGTACTTACAAACAGTCCCAGATACATGTTTTCGAGAAGGCTTCCCGAGTGGACCAGAGATGAATCGCCTTGACATGGAATCCTGAGGTGCAATTCCGCCGGTACCTTCTGAGTCGGTTTCGCCTCTCTGTAGCGGTCATCGTCTGAGATAAATTATGATCGGCCAGTAGCGGACGCGTACAGAGAAATCCGTTTGCCATCGTATGTCCGGTATGGGAGGGATCCTACGTATAACTTCTGTTCCGCTCCTTGCAGATACCGGTGCTCCGATGCGCCACTGCCAATGTACGACTCCCGTGCCCTCAGTTTTTTCGTGATCGTAGCCATACGTATTCTCCCACGGCCTGTCGTCATGACCGGGCCGATCCGGCACTTCAACTCACCGTCCATACATTCCTAGTATGAAAAGGTAACGTTCTCGATAGGCTAATTTGTGTTCATGCGCTATCTTGAGTCTAGTCTGTCGGCGCATAGTTCTTGAAATCAGTGATTACTTCAAGTCGAGTCCTAGTTCAAGTTGTCTGCTAATGCCAATGAACCGGTCTCATGCGGAGATGAGATCTTTCCACCAGAAGAAGGGACGTACATAGATTGCGGGTGTTATCCTCACTCGAGAATAGCGACGACTTTGGTACAGAGGATACAATCCATCAAAAATACAACCGTGCACGACGATTCACGTAGCCACTGGTAAAATACGGCAACAGCTTCGATACAAGATTTCCTGGGATGCTGATTTCCTCTCTCAGATACTGCGATAGCCTTGGGGATTAACGGGCCCCGCCAACTTCTTCGCGAGATCCTGCGCGTACCCGCACATCGTCAGAGTCGCTAAACCAGAAGTGTCAGCTAGTAATCAATATCAACCCACACGGCACGCACGGTTCCAGGATCCAGACGTAGGAAATATCGAGGCACCAGTCGCAAAGACGTTGCCGCTACCCGTGACTCGGTAGTCAGAGTCGATGGATGCTGTTGCGTCCTGATCGATATTATCGCTCATCCACAGGGTCGAAGACTCGTGGACAATTCCGGCCAACAGGAATTTGGATAGGTCGGGCTGCGATTCCTCCCATTCACCGGTCCCATCCCCATTATCATGCCAGTACTGCAGATAGGTTTTCTCCACGCCGGCCATTGCATCAATGGCTTGTAGTCTAATCGTGTACGATATGTCAAAACACTGCTGCCACTAGGCTAAATAAGGAGACTTACGTGGCGGTGTGCATGACTGTGCGCAAGCTCTTGTCCCTCTCTGACAGTGTAATTTGGAGGCGGATGTTCGTCGTTACATCTGGATTGTTGAGGTCGGGATGGACCCAGCAATCTTTGTTTTTCTCATCGATCTCGCCAAGCATGACACAGGCTAGAGATGTGCGTTTGAGGAACACGATATATTACGATAATGTAAATGATGTATCTCACCGACGATGATATAGTCTTCGGAACCGATGAGTTGAGCCATGCTAGGTGCAGAGAAGTAGTCGGGACACAATCTCGCTGCGTCGGCCGCGTCATTCACAGGATCCGGCGAATGGATAGTCGTGATATCGGCATGATACTGCAAGTTCGTGGCAGGATCATGGCCAGCGAGGTAGCTACCGGCGAGTTCCAGGTGGTCCAGACCATCCGAGGATTTGTTCTTACGATCCTCCAGCTGTCCTCTAACATTTTCCGGAATCGGAAAACGTGCGACGATGTGGGTGAGGAAATGACCACTGAGACGTGAACCAGCCCGTTGACGTTGTTCTGGAATTGAATTCTGGACAATGGTGCACGCAGGGATGGCACCAGTCGCAAGGATAATGTTGGGTTTCTTGCGAGGGAAACACAAGTCACCCTTAGATGTGTATAATATGTTGGCCCTTTTCAGTTTATCGTCGGAGTCGATATCGAACTTCTTGACGACGACATCCAAGGCGATCTTCAGAGGGGAACCCTGTCCGATCTTGGCGAGCTGACGCTGACGCTCGTACACGTCAAGTAGCGGGCCAGGGATCGCAAACTTTTCGAAGACTAGGGTAGAAAGTGCCGTAGTCTTCCCTACGGCGAGATGTGAGGTTTCAGAGTAATCAGCAGTTTCGATCGTTTTGTCCTCGACTGCATGTGCGAGCTGTGTGTCAATATAGGTCTGAAGGATCTGATATTCAGTGTCGTGGAGATCAGTGGCCTTGACAACATGAAGAAGCTCCTGGGAATCCGTCCAGAACTCGTCTGGAGTTGCAGTATCAATCAGAGACTGCGGGAAGTCTCGCATTAATTCAAGGGGGGGACGCGGGCACCATGCAGACCAGAACAGGCTCCGTCCACCAAAGAACGGACACGACCCACGCATAAACTATCGCCATCCGAGTGTATCAATGAGCAAGTCAAAGCACGACAAGAGAGAGGACAGACCTGAATCTCACTGTCCCAAGTTGTCGAGGTGAGACTCCATGGGAAGGTTTCCGATTCGCCTCCCAAGAGTAGATTGAACGGCAAGGGCAGGTTCTGAATAAAAACTATCAGAAATGCCAGCGCGAAGGCAGTACACATACCTGGAAGTGAGCCGGGAGCCAGAAGCCTGGACAAACATATCATCAGAAAAAAGGTAGAATAGGTTGTCGCTGCAATCACCTCCGCGCTCGAGGATGAGAATCTTTCTGAACGGATCTAATTTGAGGGCCTGTTTGATGTAAGCAAGAGCGCAGAATCCGCTCCCGCAAACAATATCATCAAATTCTCCATACTCTGCGATCCACATGATCAGGGATCATGCCAGTGGTGAATAGATAGTTTGACTAACCTAAAATCTGTTTCCAGTTGGTCTCATCAACGAAGTAATGCTTGCCAGTGGCTTCGGCAGGGGTAGGCGACTGTTCACTGGGGCGAGGGAACCCATAGAGATTGACCGGCTGGGGTGGCTGTTGTTGAAACTGAAACGCGCGTTCGCGTTCTTTCAAGGCACGCTCTTGTGCTTGGAGTGCATCAGAAAGTTCCTTCAACGCACGCTCGCGGTCTTGCAGCGTAAGTGCTTTGTTTTGAAGTCGTTTCAGAGCGTCCCCCTGCTCGCGGAGAGCGTTCTCGCGCTCATCAAATGTTGGTACAATGTCGTCGAAAGTTACATTAAGGGCACGCTCTTCGGAAGGCTGGGCAATACGACGTTCGAACGATTGGAGAGCAGGAGCAGGGAGAAAAAGGTATTCGGGGATCTGTGTAGCTGGCATGCTGTGGAGGATGAGTAGTTTGAATCCGAGCTTCCAATGAATAAGAATGACCCTTTTATACGGAGCTGGGGCGTCTGAGTTGGTCCAGAATGGTCATCACCGCGAAGGAGATTCTGCAAGAACTATCCCTGAGGAACGAATATCTGCCCATCGGGGGTGATGATTGGACTGGACCGAGATATGATGACAGGATACATGCAACACAGCAGAAAGGGGCAATGAATGTGATCATCTGAGTCCAGTACCTGAACGGCCTCAGTACAGTCCGTAATGTGGCGTGGTAGAACATAGCACAGCAATGGCGTAAATCAACGGGCGATGGGTGGGCATAATGGGGCGATCTGATCCTGGGACGTGACTCGAGTCCCTAGGAATTGCAAACAGAAGCTAGCAGCTGACGCAAAGTTTCTTGATGCTGACATCTGAATTGCGCACAGCGGGAGGTACGAAAAGCAACTCACAGGCACATCGCCCGAGGGGCGCAAGGAGTCGATCAAGCCGATAACCAGTTCATCGATGAGCGTGGTTGCTCTGAAGCGCTGTGAATGTTGTCCCAGTTAGTTGCGCTTCCATTCAGTCGGGCGCAAGCTGGGCGCGTAGATTGTTTGAATGGAAGAAGCACTCGACATCCCCAACAGGAATTCTGATGAACCCTTTTGTTCATTTTTCGTCTTTTGCGCCGGTGCCAGCGGACTGTTACCGATCCATATTACACTTAATGGAGATAAATAATACAGTACTTACTTAAGAAACAAGTCAGGATCGTCAACCGTTTTCCCATCAAGGTCCAACCCTTCCCGTGGGTTGATAGTGATCCTTCTCTGCTCTTCCCCGGTTTGGCTCACTGGCCAGGTGACTCCAGGATGTCGACACAACTCCTTTTCTTCGGCGTTATGGCTTTCTATTCTAAGGCCCGTTTGAGCGCGGGATGGGATTATCATCGGTAATTTCCTACCAAGTTTGAACGCGCTTCTCCTGAGACCAGTGTGGACGAGTTGGTATCAAAACAGATTCTTCATACTGATGCGGCAGAAAGTGACCACTTGCAGTAATTTCAATCCCAAGCGGTAAGTGAATCGTAGGTAAAGGTCGTCACGAGAAATTTCAAGTTATTGATCGAGACCCATTTGTATGTCCCCGTTGAGTGACTGAGCAAGTTACATAACTAAGGCGCTGGTACCAAAATTTACTGAGGAGTGACTCAACTATATATGTGCGTCACCGTCGATGGGCCGAAGTCAATCAACTTGAAGGGAGAATCTCCCAGCTGCACTCATCATCGGATATTGAAATTGTGTGCATCACCCTAGGTAATACTTGGCCACCGCTAAGTGGCCGGTCTGGTCTCCCAGTGAGGCTGGAGGTGGCTCATACCACTCCGGCATGAAAGATGTCCCGGGACCGGACCCGTCGTCCGTAGTGCTAATCAAACATTTCAAGTTCCACTCATCCTCAAAATCGAACAAGGCGCACCTTTCTCTTCGACTCAGGGTGTCGAGCACATCATGGATTAGTACGGCTGGTGTTAGTACTTCGTCCACCAAGCCCTCGCATTGCTGACACAAAAAACTCCAGTGGGCTTGGAAAAATTGATGCCGGAAATTTTTTGATCTTTCTACGAACTCATACGGGAATGATGGGTTTCGGGCCAATAGGCGCGACGGCGGTGACGAGCGCTATCCCACGAGGACTGAGTAAGGCTTACAGAGATGACAACGCCGGGACCTTCGATCTCATATTTTCCCACGGTGACCTCACCCGACCACGACAGCAAAAAAATTGGATACTATGGAAAACGACTTGTCATAGGTGAACATCATTTTCTCTACTTGATGTAATTATCTAATGTAGTCTGTTTAGCCTCGAGAAACTCCTGGCGCCGAAGTTTTGCATGAAAATGATAGAGAATACGAGACAGCTCAAGTACGTCCTCAATGTCACCATGCTTCTTAACAGCGCGCTCGAACAGCTGTCACATCGCCATCGTTTCCGTACGATCGTCGTCATCATCATCGCTCTCAATCTCAATCGCCGCACTCCGGCCACAATCCCCTGTTCAGCTCCATTGTCGGGCCTTGCCTAACTTTTTCCCTTTCTTCGGGAGGGTCCGCGAGTTCTTGAAGGGTAGGTGGATCGAAAATCCGATTGCGTGATTTGAGAATGTTGGGTCACCGTTTCCATTAGCTGTGCTTCCTGTAATTGTGGAATCCATGCCAGAGCCAAGTTTGGGTTTGATAATAAAAGCCATTTTTGAGAACAATAATCGCCGTATGTTTCCTGGCATCAATTTCTTCTTGCACCTTCTCGGCATATTACTGGCATATACTGGTGCGCCTGGAGTAAAGCCATCGAGATGGAAGGCATCAAGTTCCACCAGACATGTTGGACCCCGCTGAGCGAGCGACCGCACTATATCCGGTGGTGGGTTTGGGCTAATGTCTGCCGACTCTCTCACTGGTGAAGCCGGCTAATGCGACAGTTAGAACGTCACAGGGGGTCGACGGAGTACATTGTGAAGATCTGGTTCCGGCCCAGACGGAATTTTTCTGACGCTGAATGTTGAACTGCGTGACCCGAGTCATCGAAAGAATATCCATAACTCAGCCTGAGGTAGTGCGTCCGAACACCCGTGTCTACCAGTGGATTATCACATGAACTATATCGAAGCAACGCCCGTTGAATCGATCGACATTAAAATAGGCCTTCTGGGTGAATTTGCCGGTGGTACCAATGATGGTGTTCTCAAATTAACCCTGTCGTCAAGCTCCATTTTTAGCTCTAGATCACCAATGTTGGAAATAAGGCGGGGTCAGGTGGAGGGGATGATAGTAGACTGATTGTTTATACATAGCATCAAGTGATTGTAGGTGACGGTTCTAAACATATCTAATATCCGGTGGATCGAGCGATGTGCGTTCAGAGTGGTAAGGCTTTGAAGTCTGATAGATCTGATATTTCAAGGTGAATTCTCGCCGCAAGGTTGAGCGGGTATGCACTACAAGTAATGACCACCACTGGTCGTTCATCCTCTAGAACATCGTCCAAGTAAGGCTTCGATAGACATGGCAATGATTCGGGATCATGCAAATCGCGACGCATAATAATAACTCGACGATGGCCAGGTATCCAATGCTTTGCTCTTATGAACCAGGATCCAGAGGGGGACCCAAACTTGCCCCCTCGTATGCCATGTGCACATTGTGCACGACACCGTCTGACCACATGGCGCTTTGAACTTCTACACGCCGCCCTCGATGCTATTTACACGACACTCCCTCAGGACATCCTATAAAGGTCTCCTCGTACGGGTCACTTAGCCAAACTATCACAGGTTACGAATTTGCGACCCTGATGTCCACTGTGCTCGCTACTGTTCTTCTCGGTGTTGCAGCCGTTCAGGCATCGCCTGCCCTCTCTGGGAGGCAAGCGATCACTGCGTTGACGACGTCGCAGATCGATGTCTTCACTCCATACACGTGGTATGCGAGTACCGCATATTGTTCCCCTTCCGAGACGCTTGCATGGGACTGCGGAAGTACGTCCATTTGATCATCGTGCGCGACGATCCGTGGAATATTGACTCACCCCTGCGCAATCAAGGCAACTGTGAAGCCAACCCAGATTTCGAGCCTGTCGCCTCCGGTGGTAATGGTGACTCCGTTCAATACTGTAAGACGCTTACTTGTGCATGAGGAGGGCTTGACTGACGCTTGGATCGTCTTTTAAACGCACAGGGTATGTAGGATATGACCCCAACTTCGACACCGTGATCGTCGCCCACCAGGGAACAAACCCTGAAGAAATGTAAGATCTAATTTAAGCCTCCTATGTGCTGTCGTGTATTTTACTCAAACTTGCTCACCTTGCAGGGAGTCCCTCGTCACGGATGCTGATTTTTTCCTCGAGAACTTGAACTCCACGCTCTTCCCAGGCATTAGCTCCGACATTGAATGCCACAGTGGCTTCGCGGACGAGCAGGCACTGTGCGCCTTTGGATCTCTCATTCTCGTCTGACATGCGTTGATTCGCAAGGATAGGACTGCAACAGATATCCTCGCTGCTGTCGAGCAAACCATGTCAGAGTACGGTACGACGGCCGTCACCTTGGTCGGCCACTCTCTGGGTAAGTATTTCCGACCACCATGCTGCGAACGCACGTCACGGATATAACTCATGCGACTTGATGCGTTCTTCAACCTGTAGGAGCGGCCATCACCCTCCTCGACTCCGTGTACCTCCCTCTCTGGCTGCCGGCCGGAACGACCTTCCAGACATTCTGCTATGGCCTCCCTCGCGTCGGAAACCAAGCCTTTGCCAACTACGTCGACGCCAACCTGTACTTGACGCACATCAATAACGAAGAGGACCCCATCCCGATATGCCCTGGCATGTCCTTGGGCTACGTCCACCCCTCGGGAGAAGTTCATATCGAGGATAGCGGCGAGTGGGCAAACTGCCCCGGTAAGCTCCTTTTCCTGGCGTTGTCCAAGCTGCGGACGAGACTCACACTCGAACAGGCCAGGACAACCCAAGTACACAATGCATCGTCGGTGACGTACCTTATATCTGGGACGGTGACCTCGATGACCACGATGGTCCCTACAACGGGGTCACGATGGGCTGTTAACCGATGCATCATTTTTGGCAACATCACACGGATATGTCCTTTGGGGACGCTTGCGCCTTGTCGAAGGCGTAGGAGGCTCTACTTTTTCTGGATGTGTTGGAGCTTTGAATTTCCAAGGTCTATAAAATTTTATTCTTACTTTGCGAGGGCCTCGAGAATGAACGGTGGCTGTTAACGTTAAGAAGGGGGGTTCTCTTCTTTTCGTGATTCGTGTTCACATGCTAAGTACCAACGCCGCACTGAGTTGCTGGTGGACGCCGCCTACGAAACCAAGTTAGATCACAGCACATTCAATAGAACATCCCGAACGTGGTAGAGTTACGTGAGGCAGCCAACTTGATTGCCTGCTAATGACAGCACTTGGAAATAACATCCTCCATCGAGGAGCGCTTCTTTCGGTGCTTCATCATTTCCAGTGTGAACCAATGCTCGGTGAGACGGGACATGGGAAGGATAGCGAAGACAGGTGAAGTCTACTCACCCCTCAAGCACATCCGTTCCGATTCTTCGACCGTCTTCGCACATTCTCCTCCCTCACCTCCATCTCTAACCTCTCTAACCTCTCCCACCCTTCCTCCTTCCCATCCTCCATCTTCCACGTCTCCCCATCCTTCAACCTACGTCCTATTTTCATCTTCACCGTGGCCGTATATCCCGCCTCGCTCGGACTTCTCACAATCCTATCTGCCCCCCGCTCCTCTGGCGTCATCTTGACGAGCACGTACGCAGGCGGACCCTGGCGCATGCGCGCGAGTGTGGATGGAAACACCTCCCCAGCGCGCTCACGCGCATATACACGTGTCTTGTACCCAATTTTCTGTCGACGGGCGCGGAGGCCCCGCAGTAGCAACGAAGGCGGGTAATCCGAGTATAACCGATCATAGTCGTTCTCGGTCGCTTTTTGTATGATGCGTAAGTTGTCCCGCAACGGTTGTACTGGGTCGTTATTTTGTTAGCGTACACCAAACGAAATGCAAATGGGGATACGTACCCCATGCGTTGAGATCGTTGCTGAACACGGGTTGAAAACGTTCGCCATCGCGACGCAGATGCCTCTCAAATTTGCACTCCATCTCGAGGTCTTTGATCCATTCCGTCAGTTGCACAGATTTCTCATACCCTCTGTCCCTGCGCAACCGCCGTTTGTTGATCATGCACGACACGTGGACTGGTTGGGGAACCAGCCGAGGGAGGAGCCTGTTGTACAACGTGGGACGGATGAAGGAACCCTTGAAGAGGGTGCGGGTGCGCAAACGGGCCTGCTCTTCCTGTTGACGTAGCGTACTCGTCAATTGGGATGCACGGGGACGCGTCGCGGAACACTCACCAATGCTTCCCGGACTAGCCGACCAAATTCTCTCCTCTCGCGCTTGCTAGCGATCATACGGTCGTATCTGTCAAGGACCGCCTGAAGATACGTGTCGCCCTGTTTGGCGCGGACGAACATATCGAGCCACTGACAAGGGTGTGTAAAGTGTGATGCCGCTGACTACGACATTACACGTTACCTGGTACGCCCGCTCGAGGTGTGCTCTTGCAATATGGGCTTGAATCGTGTGTCGCTTCGCTTCAAAGAGCGTGCGGATTCGCCATTTGAGCTGAGATCCCGTGTTAGCCTATGCTTGCAGAATTGATAGTACGACCTACGTTCTCTCGCTCGGCATGCCTTAGTAGACCGCGATACAGCGTCCAGAGAGTTGGTATACGATGTGCAGCAAGTTTGTAGTATACAACGGTGGGACGAATACGGCGTAAAGGTGTGAGCAGACGCGCTATAGACTCTCGGTGAGCGAGCGACGACGGTGGTGGTAATGGAACTCGCGACATGTCGATTCAACGACAAAGTTCGGGCTGAGCCCAAAATTCGTAAGTATTCAAATGTCTTACTCTCGTCACTTTTCGTCAGTATGTTTCATCCACTACAGTCAAGACGATGAGTCCCACCCCATGCTCATCGTGGTATATTTCGATGGAATCTCAGAAAACACCGGCTTCCGCAAACACATCTTTGATCTTCGTTGACACCATGTAAGCAATCCGGACCGCACGTTTCAGACTGTGTCCCGGGCGGTGTATACTAGTTACAGGTATCGAGGTAAGCTGTAGCATTCCCTCAAACACCGTGACCTCATCTCGCTGTCCTGGTTCACGAAACCCTTCACAGTGATCGGACTCTGCCCGATCGAGCTTGTCTTGGGACATTTTGACGGTGCAGCGATCATGACCCAACTGAGGTGGGAGTCGCACATCCAGCTGCGTCAGACCCGATGGAAATATGCGTCGCACTGGAAGACACTGGTTATCTGAGACCGACGCTCTCCTCCTGCCAGTGCGCTCCCACCAATTGCTAGTGGCGTTTCAGACACCTATGAAGGACTGATTTACTTTTTGCAGTACAATATTATATTCAACTATATAACCGCTGACTATTTTCTCACTTCTGCAGTGATTGTCACGATGTTCCTCAGCCCCAAAATCCTCCTTGCCATTGCCTCCTTGGTTCTGGTCGCGCAGGTCCAGTCCACCACCGTTGATACAGCCTCAGCCGCTGCCGGTCTCAACAGCTGCATCCTCACCTGCGTGTCCACGACTGCAGCGTATGGTGGTTGCTCCAGCTAGTAGGTTTTGACACATTCTTGTATTGGACCACGCCGACCTGTCTGTTAGCGATGATCTTCCCTGTGTCTGCACCTCGACTACTTTCCAACAGGCGGCACTCCAGTGCCTTCAGGGAAACTGTACCCCCGCGGATGTCGATACCGCGAAACAGCTTCAGAACCAAGAGTGTGCTGCCTGTAGGTCACTCCCACATTGCTTTCTGTCTTGTTTCGACGAGCAGCATTGAATTGCAATAACATTAACCGGACTATAGTTGTCTGAAAAAAGTAGGAACAACTTTGTTCCTACCGAAGGTCCGCCTACGGGAGGCTACATAGATATAGAGCCAAGAAGGAAGTGAAGCGGTATATCAGGCATTGAACTCTTTGACACGTTACCTTGGTATGCCCGCTCGGGCTGTACTTTTGCAATATGTGCTTGAATCGTATATCGCTTCATTCCGAAGAGCGGGCGTATCCGCCACTTGAACGAGATCGGCGCCGTGTCACAATCTACATGGAGAATTCCGAGTCCTGCGCGACCAGACGCGCTATAGAGTCGCGGTGGGCAAACAACGATAGTGGTGGTTGTGTCCATCAACTGAATTCAATGACAAAGTTGAGGCTGAGCCCAGAAAGCAGGATTCAAATACCTCCGAGTCGTATACATACTCTTTGTTCATCGAACATTGATCTACAAGTTTGTCCAGTTCAGCCACGATCCGAGTCATGCCTTGGCCCACGCTCATCGTAGTGTACTTTGACGCAATCTCAAAAGACACCGGCTTCCATAAATGCGTATATATTCGATTTTCACCATTCCCTCAAGCACCTCCTCATCTCGCTCTCCCGGTTCACGGAGCCTCGCGGTCATTTCACTCTGCCCGATTGAGCCTGCCTTCAAAGGCTATGAAGGTGCAGCGATCATGACCCAATTGGGGTGGGAAACGTACATGCAAGAGATTGAGTCGAATGGTCATACGACCAGACCAATTTTTCAGGCAGTGGCTCAAATCACAGACGAGGAGGTGAGTTGTTTTCTAAACGTCCCGTGGTATACAGCCTGTAATTGTGTTGCAGCTCGTCTTCGGGTCATTGTTGTGTGAACGTTGTGGAGGAGAAGTAGATTGTACAGATTGGCATAGCCAAGAAAGCAGATAGACTTTTTGCGTACCAGTGCATATCTAGCTGGTGGTAGCGCGGATAATATTTTACAGAGTTGCGGACATATGCATGATTCTATGACAATGTACGAAAGGGTATCAAGCATTGGGGTACTTCTTCATGAAATCGTCGTGGAACTTGACGAGCTTACCCACGTACTCCTCCACACCAGGGCACAGACATGTCAGTCGGTAGTGATACTCTCCCTCCTTCTGTCCGAACCCGGACCCGGGAACGACACAGATGCCCGTCGCATCGAGTAGCGCAAGCGCGTAGAACGCGTCTGGTTCTTTGCCCGCTGCCTTGGCAGCCTCGACCGCTTTGCGGGACAGGTAGACCCGAGGATATAGGTACAAAGCACCGGGCGAGTCGACACAGCCCACACCCTCCACTGCATTGAGAGCGGCTGCCATGTGGGCTGTGCGCTGGGCGAGGACCTCGTGGATGGTATCCGTCTCCTTCTTCCAAAGTGCGTAACTTTCGTCCCCATCCTTTGGAGGACGAACCATACAGTCTACACCAATCTGTCCTTGGAGGGGAGGACAGAGACCAACACTGACCATCTTGTACATCATGGCGATGACGTCATCATTGATATTGGTGCATTCAAAGTAGCCACCACGTCTACCGCATTCACCAAAGACACCTTTTGAGATGGAGTGGAAGGACACAAGAGCAACGTCTTTGCCGGACTCGACAACGACCTTCTTGAAAGAAGTGAAGGGGTGTGTCTCTCGACGGTGAAGGTTCGTTTGGTATACTTCGTCAGCGAGGAGGACAAGGTTATATTGCTCGCAAAGATCGACGATCTCTTCTTGGGTCTTCCTGTCAAGGATGGCGCCGGTTGGGTTACCAGGGTTGATAATCACGAGTGCCTTTGGCTGGATTTTCCCTTCCTGACGCGTCTTCTCAAGAAGCGACCTGATCTCGCTTGCCGAGGTACTCCACTCATTCGTCTCGTCCAGGTAGTAGGGAACGGGCGCTCCAGAAAATTGGGCAAGGGTTGCGGTGTATAGGGGGTACTGTGGGATGGGAATAAGGATACCGGACTTTCCAGGATCGGAGATAAGCATGGAGATGAGGAGGGATACACCCGCAGATGCACCGCCGGTAAGGAAGATATGGTCGGAGTTAGCTGGATGCCCGTCCCGCGCTACGAGTGAGACGACAGGTGGAGGCGGACACAGCAAATTAATGCAAGGTGACGAATAGGCGCAGGGGACACCGACCTTGGATGAATTCTGCGACGTGCTTGCGGACGAGTGGAACACCTTGAGAATGGGAATAGGCGCCGATAGAGCCGATTTCTTCCCATAACTCATCCGCACGGGCAATGACATCCTTTGGGAAAACATGCGGGGCAAGATTCTTGAGGTCCCTGTACTCCATCAACGAAGCAACCTACGAAAAATGTGAGGAGAGCTCTCCTCCGGAAAGAAACATGGCGATTAAGGGTTGCGTACCTGCCTGACGAAGGTGAGCGGCGGCTGGTCAAGGCCTTTTTGCTGGGGGTTTCCAATGTTGGAGGAGATAACGTGGTTGAATGGGAGTCCGCTGGATGTCGGGTTCTGCTGCAGCTTGACGCGGTATTGCTCTGCCTTGATAGCGAGCTCACCACGTACAGCATACTGGACGTTGCGGATGGCAGGGTTGAGGTCGTTGACGGAGAGTCTGCTCATCGTGGAGATCGATGCCAATGATCGCTTGTGGGCGGAGATGAGCGTCTTTGGCAAGAATAAATATCTGGCAGTCTGCCGGCTTGCCATTCCCAACCCAAACGAACACTGAACAAGAAACACCACATGGCATAATTACCAAGTATAGATGAGGGTCACGTGAGATAAAAGTCACATGATTTTGGAGTATGCCATTGATTTTTTCGATCGATTTTTGTATCGCATTCGAATATGCCCGACGCGTTCTTTGCATCCAAGAAACGCAAGCGTTCCTCTTCTTCCACATCTACAAAAAAACATGTTCACAAGGACAAGTCTTCACGACCGTCCAAGTCTAATGGCGTACAACCTACACCCAAGCTCAAGAAACGCCGGCAGGACGAGGAACTAGACTCCGATAGGACCGACCAGGAGGACGCTGCCATCGACGATCTCGATCTTCGTGCAGACGATGAGCCAGACTCTAGTGGCGACGAGGACATTGACGAGACACCCGCCGAGAAGCGTCTCCGACTCGCAAAGCTCTACTTGCAGAGCGTAACAGAGGGACTCGGTGAGTCATATGCACGTGCGATACACAGTATGCGTGACGTCCATACAGCCGAAGGAGAGTTTGATGCTGCAGAGGTGGACAAGGAGCTCATATCAGCACGTCTTCGCCAAGACGTGCTCGAGCACTCTGGGAAAGTCCATTTATTCATTGCGGACACTGTAAGTTACATTTTGTTTCGCCATATCCAGGTACCTACCGCATGTCTAGTACGACTTCGCCTCTACCTCGCGTCTTCGCTGTCGCGGCCACCGACTCTCCGTAACGTCAGCTATAGCTACTGAGGACGCCAAATTCCTCTTCACCGCTTCGAAAGACGGGAGCATAAACAAGTGGGACCTTCGGACCGGTCAGAAAATAGCTACATTTTACAAGCAACGTTTGGACCTCAAAGGCAAAGGCAAGGAGAGAACAAATCCGTTTGACGTAGAAGGTCACGCAGACGAGGTGTTGGCGTTGGCTGTTAGCAGTAATGGTCAATATCTCGCAAGCGCTGGGAAAGATAAAAAAGTTGGTGTGTGGGACGTTGAAAAAAATCAATGGGTAAAAGGATTCGGAGGACACAAAGACATCATATCCGTGAGTGGATTCCTACGTTTCCTCCATTTAACGTTACTAGGATTGAACAAATCATTCTTTTGTTGCCAGAGCCTCGCCTTCCGCAAGGGTAGCCTGCAATTATATAGCGGATCCTTTGATCGTACAGTCAAACTATTTGACCTCTCCATTTTGGGATATGTCGAGACACTCTTTGGTCATCAAGATACCATCGTTGCATTGGACGCTCTTCATGGTGAGACGGCTGTCACGGCAGGTGCTCGAGATCGAACGTTACGGTACTGGAAAATTCCAGAGGAAAGTCAGCTCGTACTTCGTGGTGGCGGGAAGAGTGCACTTCGCGAACTACTAGAAGGAGGCGCTTTCGAGGGGCATGCAAGCGATGAAGAGGTTGAAGGGAGGAAGGGTAAGGGTTCAACAGGGCAAAAAAAGTTCGTGGAGGGTAGTATTGAGTGTGTCGCTATGATCGATGAAACAACTTTTGTGAGTGGCGGCGACACAGGGTATGTTTTTTGGGGATCCTGCTGGGAGGCAGACAGTTGACAACTCCGTTACTGACTCGTAGCTCAATATGTCTCTGGAACACTCAAAAAAAGAAACCGGTATTCACGCAGGCGCTGTGTCATGGTTTACATGAAGTCGAGTCATCTACCGAAGGCACTCTCAAGACACCACGATGGATAACATCAATAGCATGTCTACGATACTCTGACTTGTTTGCATCTGGTAAGCTGCTCCTAAGCTTTTAGTCCTACCAAAGTCGTGTTTAACTATTTTTTTTTTTACTTAGGGTCATGGGACGGTGTCATACAAATATGGAAGCTCGACTCCAAACTTAAATCCTTCTCCCTTGTCGGGACTGTTTCGGCGCCAGGCGTTGTCAACTCCCTCCAGCTGCTACCTGCTCCCAAACGTTTCTTGGACGGCACCTCGTGGGCCGGTACACCAGATCACGACCCCTCGGCAAGGACTGGGGAGGCCAATCCTACTTCCAATGGAAAGTCGACGACGGTTAAAATAACAGGTGTGGAGGTAATACTGTTGGTCGCCGGATTGGGCCAGGAACATCGGTTGGGAAGGTGGTTGACTGTCAAGGGTGATGGTGCTGTTAATTCGACGGTTGTGGTGGCGTTTAGGCCGAGGGTAGGACTCGCGCGAGATTCGTGACATGGACGGCGCGGTTCCTTAGGTACTGGCGAAGAGTTCTCAGTGTGTCAACATGACGAGCTCTATAATGTCGTGCATTGAAATCCGTGAATTGACAAAGGGGTGACTACCATATCAGGCTAATTCCAAGTTCCTCGTCAACTTGATCATCATTAAGCCATCTCACTACCGTACGGTTTCACTTCTCGGAGTACATTGAATAACTCCATTCCCTACCTCTACTACCCAAAAAAATGGTTTCAAAAGCGGGGCCATCTACTGCACCGGTTCGGCGCAAACATAAGAAGCAGCGAAGACCACTTCATACCGTCAAGATCAAGAAAATCAATGAGAGAGAGCAGCTAGAGTCACTGGACAAACTCGCCATGGAATTCGTGAGCAGTAGATGAAACTCGGCCATAGATTGAGATCAGACCGAGATTCTTCTAGGAACCTTCGGAAGACCTGAAAGCGTTCGCTGATCTCCCAATCTCCCGACTCACAAAGCGCGGTATGTCAATATCTTTTTTCACCGTGGGTCCATCGTTCAATGCCAGCTTAGGTCTCAAAAAATGTTTTTTCGTCGATATGACAGACATACAAGCCTCAAGTATACCCACATCGCTCAAGGGAAAGGACGTCCTAGGCGCAGCTCGGACAGGAAGTGGGAAGACCCTCGCATTCCTCGTCCCCACGCTCGAGATACTCTATCGTCGAAAATGGGGACCCCAGGACGGACTCGGTGCGTTGATCATATCACCAACGCGCGAACTGGTACGTGTTTGAATCTGGACCTTGGCGGAGGTTTGTGACGTGGACCAAGGCCGTGCAAATATTCGAGGTGCTGCGTTCCGTAGGCTGTTATCACGGCTTTTCTGCAGGACTCGTGATAGGTGGGAAGAATCTCAAGGACGAACGGGAGCGGTTGTCTCGGATGAATATCCTTGTCGCAACGCCGGGTCGACTGCTGCAGCATATGGACCAGACGTTTGGGTTCGAGTCGGATAACTTGCAAATGCTTGGTGGGTGACTTGTCATCTGGTCTCGATGAGCGGAGAACCCATTTTTGCATCAGTTCTTGACGAGGCGGATCGTATCCTCGACATGGGCTTTGCCAAAACGTTGTCGGCACTCCTCTCCCACCTCCCGAAGTCCCGTCAAACATTGCTCTTCTCGGCCACGCAAACGCAATCCGTTGCGCAGCTGGCCCGTCTCAGTCTCAAGGACCCCGTCCACATTGGCGTACAAGAAGCTGGAAGCTCGACAGCGACCCCTGCGAACCTCTCCCAACACTACAGCGTATGCGAACTCGACCGCAAGCTCGACATCCTCTGGTCGTTCATCAAAACACATCTCCACTCCAAAATCCTCGTCTTTCTCTCGAGCGGGAAGCAAGTGCGTTTCGTATTTGAGGCATTTTGCAAGATGCAGCCTGGGATACCGTTGCTCCATCTACACGGGAAACAGAAGCAGTCTGCGAGATTGACCATGTACGGTCGTTTCACGTCGTCCCAACACGCTGTTTTATTTGCGACGGACATTGCTGCGCGTGGGTTGGACTTTCCGTCGGTGGACTGGGTTTTGCAGGTAGACGCGCCCGAGGATGCCGAGACGTATATACACCGCGTTGGCCGGACGGCACGATATGACAGTCCTGGAAAAGGACTCTTATTTCTTCTTCCTAGCGAAGAGCGAGGTATGCTTTCCGCACTCGACAAGAAAGGCGTCAAGATTGACAACATCAAGATACGCGAAAGGAAGACTCTGAGTATCCAAAACCAACTCCAGAATCTCGCGTTCAAGGACCCTGAGATCAAGTACCTCGGTCAGCGTGTGAGTCTTACATTCTTACGCCCGTAGGTTATTGTGGGGGACTGATGAATTCACCGATACTCTTCTTCTCGAGTAGGCATTCGTATCTTATGTGCGTTCGGTGTACCTGCACAAGGACAAGTCGATATTCAAGCTCGACGAACTACCTACTGATAAATTTGCGGAATCGCTTGGGTTGCCTGGCGTGCCCAAGATCAAGTTCTTGAATAGGGAGCAGGCGAAGAAGCAAAAGAATGTGTCTCGGACCGTGGCTGCCCTTCAAGCACAAACCGAACCTGAGAAGATGGTTGGCGCATCATCATCTGAGGGTGAAAATGAGGACTCGACGGCATCGGAAAGCGCCGAGGAGTCGGAGGGCGAGAAGCAAACATCGCCTGAGCGAGATAACACAGCAGCCTTGGTGGAAGGTTCTAAACCCACCAATGTTTGTTTATTTTCAAATATCGGAGTCGTATGCTCAATTCCAATCACCACAGAACGCGGTGCGAACAAAATACGATCGCATGTTTCAGCGCAAGAATCAAAACATCCTGTCCGAACACTACTCGAAACTCGTCGATCACGGAGATGCAGGGGACGAAGAGGAAGACTTTATCACCCTCAAGCGTGCCGACCATGATCTTGAGCCTACTGTGGATGAGGTCGATCCTGACGTCGAAAACCTGTCGAAACGAAAACTCGGGCTGTCACGGACGAAACGGATGGTCGCCAAATACGGCCAATTGGGCCACAAGCTCGTTTTTGACGACGATGGCAACCCGCACGAGGTGTACGAGATGGTCAACCTGGACGAGTTCTACAAGCATGGCGCGGATGCTGTCAAGGCCGCCGGCAGAGCGTTTGCGGAGGGGGAGAAAGGCAAGCTGAAGAGCGTAGACATTGTCGACAAGCAAGAAGCCAAGGAAAAGAAGAAGGAAAAGAAGCGGAAACGCAAAGAGCGGGAACGTGGGGTGAGTGCATGCGCCATCTGGTTGTTCGACGTGTTGCATACTCACGCCATTGGCACATGGAGTTGGACCACGAGGGGGTACAGGGCGAGGGACGCGCCATGGTTGCATTGCCTGACGATCGAGAGGATGGGTATGTTAGCCCTGAGTTCGACCTGCCGTCAGAGGACGAGGAGCAGGACGAGACTGATTTGCCACCTCCGCCTAAGCGGACCAAGGCGTCCTCCACGGGGCGTGCTGCGGAGCCTCGCGACATTGAAGATGAAGAGGAGATGGCATTGCGATTATTACGCAGAAAGTAGCCTTGCTGTGGGCTGGCCTACCTGTGATTCCATTCCGTACGGTGTACCACCCACCAGTGATTTCGCCAATGCATGCCCTTGCACCACATGCGTGCATCGAGAGGAATTGGCCCTTGTCTGACTTGATCCCCGATTCTACTTACTTACACGTTTTACCCCGTCGCATTTTACGTCCGACTGAGCGAATTCTGCCGGTAGCGCTCACGTTTGACATGATTACTTCAATTTACTGAATTGTCGTCGCGGACGCACAGCGGCTTGTTGGTTTTGCATCCTGTGGGCTCCTGTGACGACCTCCTACATAAAACTCGGTTCCACCTGGTTTTGTTCCCCATATTCTTGTCGTTGGATCAGCTATGAGTCTCTGTCGTCTTCAAAAACCTGTCTTGGCCGCGAACTCGAGGGTATTGGCTGGGAGGACTGTGGTACGAACTCGATTCGTGTCGAGCGCTCCATCCAAGGTACGAGTCGAAATAGGCCATGCTCAGGTATTGACATTGATCTCCGTTTATTTTCGTTCTTCAGCATCGTACTGCGCCCAGCACTCGATACCTCAAGGCCACTCACGACCTGTCTGCTGCCCCAAAATCTGCTATTACATCCAGCACCCTCGCTCTCGGAGAGCAATACATCCTTGGCGTATACGCGCGACCGCCGTTCGTGCTCTCCCATGGTCGTGGGAGCTGGGTATGGGATACCGAGGATCGCAAGTTCCTGGATTTCAGTGCAGGCATCGCGGTGAACGCACTTGGTCATGCTGACCCTGGTGTCGCAGAGGTGAGCACGTCGACCCGTCTCTTTTTTCGTGTTCTCAAAATCACTCGTGCGACAGGTCTTGCGAGAACAAGCCTCGATCTTGCTTCACGCTTCAAACGTGTATCACAACCAATGGGCACCCAAGCTCGCAGAGCTGATCGTGACCCTCACACAACAACATGGTGGGCTCGGTTTCCCCACCGGGTCTTCCCCTTCGACGACGGGCGCCAAAGTCTTTTTTGCCAACACGGGTACCGAGGCCAACGAAGGCGCACTCAAGATTGCACGCAAAGTCGGCAAGGACCGCTGGGCTGCTGCGACGGGCGGCAAACCAGACGACCCGGCGTGTCCCAAGACGCGCATCGTGTGTTTTGAGAATTCGTTCCATGGTCGTAGCATGGGCGCATTGAGCGTCACGTCGACAGAAAAATACCAAGCGCCGTTCCGGCCGTTGATACCTGACGTCGACGTAGGAAAGCTCAATGACCACGAGGGTCTCTCCAAGTTGATCACTGACGATACCTGCGTGGTCATCGTTGAGCCTGTGCAGGGCGAGGGGGGTGTCACTGCCGCGGACGAGGTTTGGTTGAGAGCGCTACGGAAACGGTGCGATGAGACTGGAACTGTGTTGATCTATGACGAGATACAGGTGAGGTTGTGTGGTCAGACACGGGACATGTCTCTGATATCATATCTTTCTCTTCAGTGTGGTCTGTTTAGGACTGGATCGCTGTGGGCGCACTCTTCCCTTCCCGCAGACTGCCACCCGGATATCGTCACGATGGCAAAGCCTTTGGCAAACGGGTATCCTATCGGTGCTGTGCTGTTGCGCGACTCGATTGCGCCCACTATGACGGCAGGTGAGTTGGAGCATGTTTTACAGTCTCCGCGAAGCTCACAACATTGTTAGGCACCCACGGAACCACGTTTGGGGGGTCACCCCTGGCCTGTGCAGTCGGCCATCATGTCTTGAGCCGACTTGGTGCCTCGACGTCAGTTCATCACGTGGATGAAATTAGCGGATATCTAGACAGTCGGCTAGAACGTTTAGCCCAGTGGTTCCCGGACCTTATCCAGGACAAGACCCGGGGTCGTGGGCTCCTCCGAGGAGTGGGTTTCAAAAACGAGGCGCACCCCGGTCAGGTCGTGCAGCTGGCTCGAGAGCGTGGTGTCCTCATGTTGACAGCGGGGAAAGACGCCGTGCGCCTTGTTCCATCCCTGAATGTGCAAAAGGACGAGGTCGACATGGCCATGGATGTGTTGGAGGGATGCTTGACGGTTTTGCGATAAATACCCTCTGTATAAATGTATCAATGTGGAAATATAACCCCCTTAGGAGGGGTTTTTGTGGTATCAGCATGTCACGTGTGACTCTGGCAATGTGTTTCCGGCACGTTTCTGCCGAATAGTGTTATAAATGACTCACCGTGCTAGTACTGTAGCAGTTTCACCTTTACAGCGATCGGACTCTGTCGAATTACAGGATCTGAACACCACCACGACAGACATGCCTTTAGTACGTATTGGAGGTCAGGAAGAAACGATAGAAGACGACAAACCACAAGGTGAGCCTCCGCTCCTGCTGATTCGTCGGTGTTGATGTTGTCCAGGGCTATCCCCGAGTCTCATCATCACGAATCGTGCATGACGCACATGAGCACTCCATTTGTTGTTTTCTTTTGTTCATTGTCAATTTCGTCTCTCATCGGCCACATTACAGGCTGGAAGAAGAAACTCCTAAAGCTCGGCGTGTCCTTCTTTCTCTTTGGGCTTGTCAACAATGGTGACTACCCATCCCTATCGTCTGTGGAGAGCTGAAAGTGATTTGGTTTCAGTGTTGTATGTCATCATCCTCTCCGCCGCACTCGATCTGGTGCCCCCGTCTACACCCAAGGGAATCATCGCTTTTTGCAACATATTCCCCGCTCTAATGGCAAAGCTTGGATGGCCATACTTCCTCAAAGGAAAGATACGGTACGCTCGGCGCATCATAGGATGTGCATTGTTGAGCTTCGTTGGCATGCTGGTGAGTGGGTTATCAAACGAGCGGCGATATAACCTCACTATTCTCAGGTCGTTGCCCTGTATGATAGTCTATATGCGAGGCTTTTGGGTATCTCTCTGGCCTCGTTTTCCTCTGGTATTTCCAAAATTTCTCACCCTCATCTGAATGCAAGCTCACGTCTGGTAGGCTTGGGTGAATTGACGTTCTTGCAACTGTCAACTGTGTACAATCTTTCTGTGGGAGGACAAAGCGTTGGGTGAGTACGTTTATTTATATTCAGGATTCTGCCTGTATCGAACCTCGGTCAGTTACTTTGCCTCCGGTACTGGCGCTGCTGGGCTTGTGGGCGCCTTCATGTGGTGGGAAGTTAGAGGACTTGGCGTTCAACTAGGAGTAGGCGTTTCCTCGGTATGTTCCCCGTTATCAGATTCTCTGGCTGTCTCCGACAGCTCCTTTGTCAGGTACTGCCCTTTATCTTGCCATTGGCATATTTCCTCTTGCTCCCTCGTCCGGCTGCATTTATGGATTCCCCCCCTCCGGCTTACACTCCTTTACCCGAGGAGGACCCTGAGATCCGTGCAGTAGAAGTCGCGGAAGGTGATACCCTCCTCGGTCAGCCTCCCAAAGTCCCTGTGTTCTTAACTGCCGGAGATAAGTGGCGGCTAGTGAAGCCAATGATAACTAAATATATGGTTCCGCTTTGTAAGTATTTCGTAATATATCACATGAAAAGACTTAATACTATCCCTCGTCCAGTCTTGGTGTATACTGTGAGTCCATATTCAAATGCTATCGACATTTCTGTTGTTGACTTCCCCTGTAGTTTGAGTATACCATTAATCAGGTGAGCTCCTTTGACTTCCCCTCTTCCGCCCGCTAAACGTACCACAGGGTGTAGCACCAACTTTATTGTATCCAGTGCCGTCACCAGAACGTGACAGTTTCCTGAGCAAGATCATCCACTCTATTAGAGATTACTACCCACTATGGCAGGTAGGGGTGCTACGTCTTTATTGCATTTATCGGAGACCGCGTCTCACCCGCAACATTTTCCCCATTTGTAGCTCGTCTACCAGTCCACGGTCTTTATCTCGCGTTCGTCGATCTCGATTGGCATCCAGCCTCTTCCAGAGAAGCTCCTTTCCCTTCCGGCCGTTGCCCAGTTCATGATCCTCGTGACCCTGGTGTACGAGTCGGCGGTCGGCATCTTTGCCGAGGATCATCCCGCAAGTAGTATCTTTTTCGTCTTTCTCCTCATCAGCATCGAGGGTATCTGTGGTGGACTCGCCTAGCAAGTGTCTCCTTTTTGCAGTGCTACATGAACTAACGATCGTGTGCTGTGTTTGTAGCGTCAACGTGTTTTATCGGATCAATCAGGAACGACCCGACCCATCGACGGTCAGCGACATGGAACGCGCTAGACAAGAGCTCGAGTTCAAGATCGGTTCGCTGGGATTTTCGGACTCGTCTGGTATCTTGCTCGCAGCAATACTCGCTGTACCAACCGAGCTCGAACTCTGCCGAACACAGGTGGCGAGAAACAAGATGCTGTGTAAGGGGTTGTAGTTCTCCATCTCATCTCGGGCGACGGGCGCGCCGCGATGGTGCATTGCCAGAGTTGGTAATGATGACGCTTAAGGTCATTATAGAAGGTGGAAATACATGACGATACCATTATAATACCACTTTTTCTGTATATGCAAATGGGGATCTGGAGCTGGAGAATGTAACGCTATAACTAGTCAGAAGACCAAAATGAGAGCGAGAAACACAGTGCAAGTAGAATAAGCATACACGGACGACGAGCGCATTGTCGAACAGCGAAAGCGTGTAATGTACAAAAATAAGAGTGGCTTGAGCACTTAGGGAGTGGGCCTGGGCGAGCCGACGTACACCCCGAACGACTGCCACGTCCCTTGGAGATGGAGCTCCTGTTGTTGCTGGAGACGCGGTTCCTCGGCGACCGCACTGGCGGGATAACCATACTGGTCGTATTGCGAATACGACTGCTGGGCATACGACGCTGCCGGATGCACTGGCTGCCCGTGGTGGTCCTCCCCCGCGTCCCAGTGGTGGTGTCGTGGCACAGGCGGGGACGTGAGCACGAGTCCACAGACGTATGACGGCGACGGGGAAGATTCGGATGTCGACGCCGTGGAGGTGCTGCTGGCGTGCTGAAGGGGATGCACGTGCGAGGGGTGCTGATGATCGGCGTGATAATCGTCCAAATGTTGTTCCTGTTGCGTCGCGTAGTAGTACGGTCGCCCTCGGTCGTCTCGGGGTTGGTGTTGGTGCGGATAGGTCGGTTGTGCGTACGGGTCGTAGCGAGGGTCCGCAGAATATGCATATGCTTGCGATTGCGATAAACTCTGGGACGAAGCGGACTGGAGCACGTCGGGTCGGTAATGGCGATAGGCGTGCGCCGGTGGCTGTTGTGGTGGGTGGTGGGGGTGATGCAAAGGCGCCTGTGGCGGCGACACACTGTCATACCGAACGCCTTCTTGATTCGATTCATAACTGGGCGCGGCGGACGCGGCGGACGTATACGGTGCGTTTGATTGGGACTCCGAAGTGGGTATCGTAAGGGGATAGAGCCGCGGCGGCTCGGGTGCGTGGCGTGGTTGATGAGACGCGTCTGGTGCTTCGTACCCTTCGATCGACGCCGTGTGCATGTCCGCATCGGTGTAGAACTCGTCCCGCTCGGCGTTCGTCAGCTGTCTGTCGAGATCGCCCTCAAAGCTGGCCCATTGATCACGGAGCGCCGGGTGCAAGGTCGTGAAATTCAGCACCGATTGCTGATTTGGGTGGCCTGGGACGCCGCGCGGACTGGGGGAGTCAGAACTGGTGCTCTGAACAGGAGTCATGGTTGCGGTAGAACTCGAAGACGAGGATTTAGTAGCGACCGTGTTGGTGCGGCCACTAAAGATGGACAGCTCGTCTTTCGGCTTCGGCTCTGTAGAAGGCGAGAAAATGTCCCCGTTACGGACGACGGAAGGTTTCGCTGTGCTATATGCTTGCTCGGCTTTTTGCAAAAGGCGTTGAAGAATGGGCTGCGTGTGAGTATCATCAGCGAGTGCCCTGTGTATCATGACTAGACGTACCAAAAACTTCACTGCACGGCCACCATATTCCGAGGCCTCTTTAAAGAGGTTGACTGCCTGGACATATTGAGTTAGTTCAAATACAGCAAAGTGACTCTGAACTCACTCTACGCAGTTCCGTCATGGCAACGCCAGTCGTTTTCGATCGCATTCCAGTACCCGACGCGTGCGTCACAATAGAAGCCAGCATCACCTGATAGCAACTCCATGGGTCAACGTCGCTCCACTCATGCCAAGGTAGGAGATACCCACAGAACTCGAGAAGGCGTGCGTCCACAGCACCCAGAAACGCGCTATTTGCGCCGGGAAAAGATCAAATTGAATGTGCAAATTGCCAAGTATTTCACAAGCGCTACGGTAGCCAGCCAAGAACGACGGCGCAAATTGGCTCTGCATCGGGTCAGTAGGGTTATTGGACACGGCCTCCGCAAAGAAGCATCGGTGAATGTATACAAGAACTATATCGTTTTTGGTCAGAAAGCGGCTTGGCGTGCAAAGGCAAGCGACTGACTAAAATTCCGATAGTTCAACGGCATGTAGTGTTTCATTGCTTCCGCGAGGCCAGCACCCGGAAGAGGAGGTCGTTGTGCATACTTGGGCAGCTCCATATCTCGCACCTTACGGTCAAGCTCAATGATCGCAGAGTATTTGGGAACTTTTGCGGTCTGTGCATTCTGAATGACTGCAGAGACACACTCGTAACCGAATCGTGCTTTCCATGTGGGAACTAGAAGGACCAGCCTCTCAACGTAAACGATCAGATATGAAAGTAGGTCCTCTTACAGCTAGGAAGGACAGAACCATCCTCATCGATCGTGGAGTCAGGGTCATTGGGAAGCTCGCAGTCGATGAATGGGAGATAGAACGTGGCTAATCGCCCAGTCGCAAGGCTCTGAACAGGTTGAATTCAATGAGTGAAGGTGAGGATGCAAGTCAAACGTAGCGTACCTGCCATCCATCCGTGATGAATAGCTCCCAAAACAGAGCACGACGCTTCTGAACTTCTGAGGGTGACAACTGCCAGCGAGCACAATCGCGGTCTAACTTCATTGAGTTCGGACCACTAGTCATGGACAGAGAAACCCACGAAGTCCAATCTGCATGTATGTCGCCTAGAACTGAGAAAGGCATTTAACCAACACAGGAAAATCACTCACACTCTGTGCCAGCTTCGTCGCAAGTCCGAATATACCCCAGGTACACTCAATGCTGTTCTCGCCGCTAACCAGTCCTTGATAGATGGCAAGCAATGACAAGGTCTGGACGGTGGTTACGGACGGTGGTCGATCTAGCACTGGTTCCAGGTTCAATGCTGCACGCGTCAAGTGACAATACATATTCGCCTCCTCGTTATCAGGTGCAGGGGGTAGTGCGTGGTCGGTGAGAGCGCCAAAGCAAAAGATGACAAATAGTAGCGCTAATTCATGGGAGGTCTTTGCTTGCGATTCCGCCAACCCGCCAGAAGGGCTTCCCTGCACGGAGGGGGCCACAGAGCCCGGCGGTAGGAGATCAGAAGCTTCGCTATACCACAACGGGAGGCATTCTTCCAAAAGTTGCTTTTTGGTAACTGCACCGAAGAACCAAGGCGCCAGAGACAAGTAGAGCTCGCATAATTGACGCGCCCGATGCCAAGGAGGCAGATGGTTTTGGACGAGGTAATTAAGATCGACGGCATCGGAGAAAACGGGGGCAAGCGGAAACGTCTTGGATAAATGCTTGACAGGGCCAGGGAGATCGCCTGTATTTGGACCCTGACTCGTAGGCGGAGCTGGTGAACTCGCGGACTCTGCTGATTCACCCTTGGGAACAGAATGGGTGAGTGTAAGCGGCGGGACCAATACTCGTTAGCTTACAATCAATAAGCTCTTGATAACAATGCTTCAACGACTGAGAACATATAATGCATGAATATCACTCACTTCTGAGCCAGCAGATCGACCATAAAAGGTCGCAGCACCATCGTCCCGCAACGCTAGTGTTCCAAAAGCCTCGATGTACTGGGAGGAGTCGTCGGCACGAGAATCGGAGGATTTTTGATTCCTTTCGTTGTCGATAGCAACATGCAGATCGATGATCGACTTGACCTCGAGAAGGTCTCGACGCAACAGAGAATGGGACTCGCTTGGTGCGACACTTGACTGCAGGACAGCAAGGGCGTCCTCGAGTTGCCGGATGCGATCGCTCATGAGTAATATCTTCTCGTGCAGCTTCTCGGTATCAGCGAGCACGAAGCTGGTGAGAAGCAGTGTCTGAAAAGGCCATGCCACAGTAATTCTTGGACGGAACACCTACCGAGTACCCTGGCCGGTCGTCAGTTTTCCTAAGTGTGACATCGTAAGAATGACCATGGTCTTTCAATTTTGCATCTATACCGTTTGGACATATGGCTGAACATCCACGACGTTTGCATGACGAACATGGAACCGTCTTGTCGCACTTTAACTTGAGTCTGCGTGATGGCGTCCGTAAGCATGACAAAAGCAATACGATAAGCGTTGAGACAAACCGTCGGCATTCTGCACAGGACATCACACCTCGGTTCCGCTTCTGCTCCTTGTCGATCGCTCTCTGGGTCTCCTTAAACTCCTGGCGGGTGACATTCGACTTGGGTGCTTGTGGCATTTCGAGGGTAAATATTATGAAAAACTGGGAGTCGGAGTCGCCAAGGGCAGAAGGAAAACCATTAAGAGGCCTTCAGGTCATCGCGGCCCTTGGATGGGATATGGTAATTCAGGAGTTATTAAAGCGCACCTTAGCTAACGCGTCTGAAAAGTCTTGTAACAATGTTGCCTGAACATGTTCAAGTTATTCGCTCCCACCATCTCAAAAGACGTTTGACGTCCACCAAGACTCGAGTTTCCAATAGCTGACCGAGTCGCATGTCCAGGAAGGCATACTTGAGTTTGACACCAAAGTTCGTAAGCAACCAGATGACATTTTTTCATTACCTCTCAATCTGCGATCGCTATAAGTATGTAGCGGTGGGACCGCAGTTCATGAGAATTTATCCCTTTGCAATGTCCGCCCAAGACTCTTTAAAATTGTCCACATCAATCTCACGTCATTTACTGAGCGCTGTTCTGATATCCTTATCCAGTGTGCCAAGATTCGGGAAGCAGCGTTCTCCATTGATCGATTGGATGGGAGATCGTGATTCGGACAGGCAGTATCGAGTCAGCCACGGTATTGGAAGGAGGTCAAGGTTGCTCGGATCGCATTTGATCGGAAGCTGGCAAGTATCATCAAGTTCTCGGTTACTAAAATACTAAACCCGCTTCCGGCCTCCCTCTCCAAGTGTAGTAACAGTGTAGGGCCTGCTACTATTACTGGAAAAGTGTGGGCATGTGCAACTCCGTTCTAAAGCTCTATGGCTTTTATGCAACCACTGACTGGATCAAATCAGTGTCACTCGGCTCTCGTCAAATACATTAGATACCAATCGCCCTCGGACAGCCTAGTAAAAACACACGAACGAAATAGATCCATCAACAGTGCGCACATTATGTATCGTCCTTGAGATCGAAAAAGAGCCTAGTCAGATTTGTCCCTCGCACCCGACGAGCCCCAACCAAACCAGCTGGTCGGCCCGGGACGCTCCGCTCCGGACCCTTTCCCACCCGCATCCACCTCATACCCCTCCGCATCACTCGGCTCGTCCACTTCCTCGAACCGCCCCGTCCGCGGGCGCAGCTCAGAATCAGAAGAGTTGCGCGAGGACGCTTCAAAAGAACCAGAAGCAGGAGGGATCGGCACCGCTTTGGGCTGACGTTTGTGGTCACGTGTAGACTGGGAGGCATCCAGGTGGATCTGCGAACCAGCAGGCGTCCGCCAGGCCTTGTCGGTGGCGGACACCGAGGCAGCTGCACCCTGTGAGAGGAGCGCTGCACCTGACGCGAGCAGGCTGGGTCCGTAAGAGTGCCAGAGGCCTGCGACGACTTGGGCGGGGCCGGAGACAGGGTCGCCCAAGGAGGGTGGTGGTGCACTCGTTGCTGCCTCGCCCGCCGTGGGATGCGCATACTGCGCTTGCTGCTGCTGTCCCAGCGCACGTGTAAACTGATCCCACACCGCCCGGAAGCGTTCGTGCAAAAAGGACTTCAGCCGTGCCTTGAAGGATGCAAGCGTGGCGTCAATCTGCGATTCGTGGGAGTGGAAGAAGGGCTGAAGGTAGTTGATGTAGATGTACGAGGATCCACGCGTCTGGGGGAGCACAAGGTAGAGAAGAAAGAGGGTCTTCATCAAGTAATACATTGGGATCCTACGAGGTCGGTGTTAGAGAATATGCACGCAGGTCGCACACGACAGATGCGGGCTTACCAGGATATGAGCCATTCGGCGACGTATTCGACACCGACGATGCAACCAAGCACGGACCAGTACATGAGCCATCGTTCGAGGTCCTCCTCCGACGCAGGTCGTTGTGAGAGCGTTTTATAGGACGCATAGCCAGGGTAAAGAAAGGCGACCACTGAACTAGCACAAATCAGCAACGAACGCATACGCGAGACTCGGTGGGGGATACCTTATAATGCAGGAGGTCAAGTAGAAGAGCATGATGGTTGGTGATCTCTTCCAAGGTCTGCGAATTTGGCGTGTTGGCTGCGAGTGACAGGTTAGTCATCCTGATTACGTATGTATTTAATTCAAACGGGTGCTCATTAACGAACGCGTCTTGACGCGACTCCCCACTCTTGTCACACGTCCACAACATGGCCAGGAAGAAAGCCCGTCTCACTCTGACCAAGAAATCGAAAAAGAAAGAACTCAAGGAGGTCCCAGGTGGACTCAGTGAGCGCAAGTTCTTTGCACTCACCCATGACTATGGTTCGTTTGTCGGTAAGCACCGTCGATCACCGTGTGCCGATATCGCGCATGCATCACCGTCCACAGTGGAAAATTCATTTCACGAACCACAAACATTTAAAGTAGAGGAAGAGTACGCAAGACTCTTAGCGACCACTTATTCGATCTGATGACATCGTTAGTGTGTGCATACAATACAAAGAACTAGACGATGACGGCGACAACGACAGCGATCCGTCGGAAGATTATTGGATAGGAAAAATTCGGAGCATCCGAGCAGATACCCCCGATGATGTAAGAACTTCCACCCCGGCCAATCATGTTCCGTGAATCCCACCAGGTGTACATTCAAGTCCAGTGGTACTGGTCGCCACAAGAAGTGGCGGAGGTCATCAAATCATTGTACGTCCATCCTCTCCCCCGTCATTCTTCATATTCAGGCAGTGCCAAGTGACCCCACGAAATGTGGTAAATACGAAAAGCTGATTTCCAACAACTTTGACATTATCTCCGTCCACTGTATTGCCAGTGAGTGCCACTGTCCATCGGGTGGCAACTGGTAATGACATATACATTCCTCGTCAGATCACGTGCACGTCAAATACTTTGACGAGACTGGCATCTATCAAGAACCTATTGAAGACGAGGAATGGTACCACAGGTACGAGTTCCTCTACGACGGACGAAAAGTCACAGTGAGTCTCCGCCGCCCTCTCTCCCCCGTCAACGCCATTCCCACACTCACGACGCGTCCTCGCAGCCCAAGGTAACGCACGTTGCCTGTCCCATCTGCAAGGTACCCTACGTGCCAGGGACAGACAAGATCCTCCACTTTTGTCCCCGTCCAAACTGCCGAAAGTTCTATCATCAGGCTTGCCTCGTTAAGCACGGTTACGTGGAGAAAATACGCAAGCACAGGGTTCTAGAGACCTGGCCCGACGTTGGCCGGACCGTCTCCTTGGAGGACCTCTGTGAAACCTACCACCCCAAGAAGAGGCAGAAGAAGGACCATGCTACGCCCCGAAAAAGTACGATCGATCCCCTTGCGTTTTTGCCAACGCAGTTGGTCGCTGTTGCCGATCAACAGATCATCAGGGGTGTCCAGGGAGGCGGCGTCGTTGGGAGCATTACCCCTGTTTGTGCTGCCAGACGTCTCATTTGGAAGACACTCAGCGAGGGTGGCGTCATTTCAGATGACTGGGAGACGCATATCTGTATCTCTGAAGCATTCGTGGAAACTGACCGACAACTTCCTGATTGTACCTGCCCAAGTTGCTATAGCCCCATCTAGAACCTTTTTCATCTGAACATCCATCTACAAATCATTGCATTCGCGCTGTACCTATCCGCACAAGCACAGTTTAGTCGTCCATAATACCACCAGGACACATACTAGTCCTCCAATAGCTTTTTCAAGATAAATAATAGTTTATTCAGTGAACGGATCGACAATGAGTGCCCGATCTACATTAGAATGTTCTCCAGTTTGAACAAGCCAGTAAAATACGAAAACGTATGATACGCCATGCATGGTTGCCGAAACGCGACGTGTGCTGAAAATGACGGGAAAAGAAGAAAAAAACTACTTATACAAACAAAGACGATGGATGCGAATGAAATATTCAATGCATGTGTGTAGTGCATGTGCATAAAACCAAACCTCAGAAACCCCATGCTAAATGCAAAACGCCCATCGGGCGGACCCCCGTGTGGACGGCGCAGAACCACGCGGTCACGTATCTTCGCTATCGCTCGTCTTACTCACCCGAACCGTCGACCCCGCGACGGAACTCGAAGAGTGGCCATCGTCCTTGCGCTTCCGTTTACGCTCCGTTTCGCGCGCGTTGAGTCGCACGCCCCATCGAGCGAGTTTCTTTCGTGCAAACGTCCGCGTGAGCACGTCGTCGTAGCAATGGCATTTCCACCCAAAAGAAAAAAAATAACGGCACTTACCTTGGTTAATTCCGTGGACGGTCGCAACCCGGGAAACTCTTTGGTCGAATAGATCCTGAACGGACCACCGAAACATTCCGCTTGAATCGGGAGGTCATCACGACCCGACGTGCGCGAGAAGATATCAAAACAGCGGTACCGCAAAAAGAACTGGCCCTCTATTTTGACCGCCAAATCCTTGTTTTGACAAGAACCAAGAAGCACCAAGAACGAATGAATAAAAAGAAGCAGGACGATAATCATCAGTCACATGCCCACCCAGCACGGAACAAAAGAGAACTGACTGCAAATGGAAAGACCAACGCTTTCCGTCCCTGATACTCAATGATCGCAAGCTGGATAAAGGTCGCACCGGAAAGTGCCGTCGTGCAATTCATGTCTTCCGTGATGGGTTGGTCCCAACGATATGTAATGACACGCTGGTTTGGCGTCGGCGGGTGTTGGTGCTGTGAGGTTTGCGGGAGGGCGGGCCAGGTGGGTAATGGCGGCAACTGTATAGATGCCAGCTTCGAATGAGGGCGGTAGAGGGGCTGCGCGTGCGATGGTTCCGGTGATGCATGTCGTTGGTAATGATGGAAGTGTGAACTGAGCGACGGGTGCTGCTGCTCCCGACCCTGTACTGAAGCAGACGCATCCCGCGCAGTGGTGGGCACGGGATACATATCGACATTGCAAAGGAGCCCAAAGGTGTTGACGTCCCTTCCCCAGGACATTGGCGTGAGCGCCCCGATCGTCTTGTGAACCGCAGACGCCCGCTCAAGGGAGCCACTCACGAGTAATCCTGAATCTCCCTCTCGTACTGCGCCTCTGTGTCGTAATTGAACACTTGGAAGAGCTTGAGCAGCACGACAGGCGGTGGATCGAGTGGGCGGCGATCGACCCTTGCATACCTACATTTCGCAAAAAACAAAACGGCGCATCAGGAACGGAGACTCGGGAAGAGATGGAGGGAGGAAAGGGGGAAAGAGAACTTACTTTCGACCCAAGTCAGCCTTTTGAATCTCGGTCAATTCTGCGCGAAGTGTTCTGCCCGCGAACGAACCAGAGACGAATTGAATAGGAAGGTTAATCCACGAATTGCTGGTCCGACGAGGAGGGCTGTTGGCAGTGTCCATCAAGGCCTCCATGGAAGACACAAGCAAGGATGGAAAGAGGGGGAAGCGAAATGAGTTCGACGAGACTAGTAAGATGTCAGATTTAGAGCGCTGATCTGCTCTCGCCTCTTGTCTTTTTTAAGAAAGAGGAAAAAGCGGCGATCACTTTTGAGTAGGCGTTTCGTGCGTGTTTCCGGGCACGCGGCTGCTACAGGCAAGTGAACACGGATATGAAAAGCGACTCGGAGAAGCGACAAGGTTGGTTGGAGTAAAAGAGGAGGCAAGTGGTGGGCATCCGCCGTTCCAAATTGAGACTTGTTCTCTTTTCAATTTTATGGGCCGTGCGCAATTGCCAGCGGAAAGTGTCGCCAAGCCCAAGTACTCAGACATCCCTACATGCTCCAAGGGAGGAGAGTGGACGCGGGGTAACACGGCTTTGGGGACAGACCCGGCAGTAGCGGATGACGGGTCGTCCTCGTTATAAAAATCCCTCGGTCCAGTTCCCCGGAACATGGCGTGACGACACTACTGTAAGGCGACTTCAGGGGTTCTACTTCACAACGTTGCCATCACTCTCCCTCATCCCCTCGAATTATCAAAACTCACCACCCACAGTCACCTATGAACCTCGGACTCGGAATCATGATCGGGTCCCAAGCGGCGCTCGAATCACCAGCCAACCGTCCAACCTTGGAAATTTCAAATATCTAGTATAACGAGTGTTCATGATACAGGTATACCCAACGTGCACTCTCTGACGCGTCGGTCAAGAGAGAAAAAGAGTCCAGCGAGTGAATAGTGTCCAGTGTTCGTTCATATGAATGGGTACCAGGTAGAACGAGTAGAAAAAGAGAGAGAAAGAAAAAAAAAAAAGGGAACCGCAAGGCCAGTACAAAAAGTAATCGTGAATAGGTTATAGAATGCATGTAATGTGGGTAGGCAAATGACTGATTACAGACTCTGGCATAACGTGCAGTTCACCCTGAGCTTGTCTTGGAATGCAACAGCTAAAGGGACGGGCGTAAGGCGGCGCTACACGAGTCAACGAACCAAACTCACGTAGGGCAATGAGGGCGGTAAAGAGGACTATGGCAGCTATGTAGATAAAGCCATATTTGATGATCTGTCACCAGTTAGAAATCAAGTCTTTGCAACGTTATGCGAGGCACTCACAATTCGGCGGCGTTGCTTCCTCTGCTTCAACGAGTACAATGGCGCACGAATCTGTTTGGAAGGACGCAGCCAGACTAACAAACGCGTCAATACTGGCCGCAACCAAACAGCAAAGAGTCTTACACAGTAACATGGCGTGCAAACGGTCAACGTAGGGCACGAGGATCGGTGGTGTCAGCATGAAGAGTAAAAAGTGGCCCAGCAACAGATCAGAGCTCCACAGAGATAATTCGATAATCTTGACCACGAATTCACGGGCAGGTTGCGACATGACGTGAGAGCCCAGGCCCCGGCCGTACCACCGACCCGTCCACCATGCACGGTTCGTTTCGTCGTGTTTGAACTCACGAGACAAGAACACGGCAATGAGAATCTTGTGGACGGCGCGCTGAATGGCGATGACTGCAATAAGACCAAGAACCGCGTGGGATGCGTTCCAGGTTTCCAGGAACCACTACAAAATTATAAGTCCGAGTTACCTTGAGAGATAACGCAATGCTCACAAGGAACTCAAAGAACCCAAGCATGCCTACAACACCGAGAACGTGTGCGATGCATGCCATGAGCGATCCAAACCTAGGGAACGTCGGATCCATCATTGGTCCAAGGAACAACGAGATCAGGAACAACGCGAGCAGAACTGCGGCGTTCCACACAATCGGTCCAAGCGAGATGACGGCGATGCGGATCAATGGACTGGGCGGGAGCTTCCCGGTGGTATCGGGGAACGCCTTGACGAACATGTATGCGATGATGAACAGAATCGCCATCACGACAGGGAAGATAATTTCAGAGAAGATCACGGCGCGCCATTTGGCACGGGGAACGTCGCCCGAAAGCTTCTCAGACGGAAGGCCGAGTTTCTTCTTCTTGTACCCAGTGATCATCGTTCTCGATATGCGGCAGTATCCGATCCAGGAGTTGTTGTGCGAGCGTGAGTTTCCACGGGACATCCACCGCAAGAATTCACTGGAAAAAAGAAGAGATGAATAGAGGACAATCGATACAAGGGACGAGACATGCCGATAGTCGATGACAAAGTCAGAAAATACGAATTGGTGAGGGTTAAACAAGAAAGGAGCGACGCAAAGGGCAAGAATAGAGACCCAGAAGTAGATGAGGTATGGTGTCCACCATGCCATCGTCACATAGAGAAGCATGATCAATGTTCTCATCCCGAGGTATATGCTAGGGCCGGCGAAGCGAGAGAACAGGATGCTGAACGATAGACGGGTCGTGGCGAAGCCTCTTCCGGTAGCGATATACCTAGCACCACCGAACGTAAGGTTGCTAATGATGGAATGCGTGTAGATCTGGGTGGAGAAAACCTCAAAGACAGGTGAGAGTGACATGAATTGCTTCCCAAGTCGAATGATCGCCCGTCCAGTGCCACGTTCGACCAATTCTGGAACAATGTAAGGTCCTCTATCATCATGTCAGGTCGAGGGGAACTTTACCTTGAATAAAGAGTGGCAGAAACGCAATCATGAATACCAAGAAAATACTGATGATGCAACGTTCGATCCATTGGAAGACAGGGGTGAGATTGTAGCAGCCTGGAAGAGCACCTCCGGTCGTCGTGTACTGACAGAGCTTGACCGAGGAATTCAAAGTACCAAAGAACACCACTGTCAACGTAATGTGTATGCACATCAAATAGATCAGTGCGATAAAACTTACTCGTCACGACGAAACATTGAACAGCGAGAATGACCAGCATGTTGTTAATATGGAAACCGGGGTGGCCATAGTAGAAAGTCAAGAACCGGTCGATCGGTAGTTGCGTTCCCATGTAATAGTACTCTCGACTGAGCATCTGCTCACCCATTCCCGTCCCAATCTTCGTCTGGAAGTTCAAGATGGTACCAAAGCCAAGATCACGACCCTTTCCGCATTGGTAGTATTCCGTGTGTTTGATGCGACCACCACGACCGATGGCGTTCATCCCTGCAAAGATATCCTCGTTCAGGTGCAGGCCCTTCTGCGCCTTCGAAACACCACCACGCGTGTTCATGTAAAGTCCGTTCAGGAAATCGGGGTGACCGTAGTGAAGCTTTCCACCGATCCAAGACCACGAACGGGCAGAGAGCGTTCCAAACGTCTGTTCCTTGCCAGCAGCGATATCGCCAAGAATACCGATATTCTCCGAGAAGATGTATTCGCGAGCGCCGACGATGGCGACCGGGGGCTTTTTGAATTCCTTGTGACCATACTGAGCATACGGGCTCTGACTCGACACAGAATACTCCTCGAACTCGCCAAGGACGTTCCGGATCTTGAGACATTCCTCGAGGTAGTTATCTTGGTTAGCATCAATGAGCTGGAGGTACTCGCCACGGTAGAAGATGATCGCGTGGTTCTGGTTGTCCGATTTTCCGTCACCAAGAATCGGGTTACCAGGTAGCTCGATGCGGAACTTGGGCCGACGACGGCCAGTCTCCGGGATGAATTCTGAGTGACCATCAATGAGTGCCGAGAAGAGGCGAGGATCACCGCCCTCCTTGCGTGGCGCCTCTTCTTCCAGGTAGGCGATCTGAAGATCAGGATACGCGCGTAAAAGGAATTCGGCGTTCTCGTGCTCCTCCTTGTTGAACTTGGAGTAGCGCTGCATCGAGACCACGAACTTGAACTTGCGCCGTGCCATTCGTTCCAGTTCACGTTCCAATTTGTCCGTGTTTCCGCCAAAGAGTTGAACCACTTCTGGGTTCTCGACCCGGTAGAGAAGCTTGATGGCCTTGGCGTAGTTCATCATTCCAGAAACCGTGCGGTAGAGGGTCTGCGCACGCAGTGATGCCCAGATCCGCGTGCGGAGCGTGAACTCTGGAGCGGCACTCTTGAACCCAATGCAGTAGAAGGGGAGGTCGTCCATCTTGGATTGGCCTTTCTCGTCCGTGCCAAAGGGAGCCGTGTTGTTATACATTGTCGACTCCTCCGCGAGAATCTTGGTGTCTTTGACGAAGTTGTCCCATTCGACCGGATGGAGCTGTTTTAGGTACTCAAGAAGTGTGACACGAGCGTGCTGATCCTCTTCACGGATGATTTCCCTGAGTGACAGGAGGATCTAGAACACGAATTAGTGAAGGCCATAACGCATTCAACGAAACGCACCTTCTCGTTGTAGTGAGGAGTGAGGACTGTGAATGTGGGCATAGCATCGACCGGTAGAGGTTCAGGGAGATCGATAGTCAAAGACCGAGCAAAGAAGGATATCCGACGCTCAGCTTCGCTGCCGCTTGGGAAAAATTCACCCTTGAACCCTTTATCGTTCTGGGAAATGAAGAACGGCGGCGCCCGCAAACTGCGTTTGCCATCTTGACCAGTGTCAACTTGGTGATACAGCAACTTTTGCACGTGTTCGATGGACAGCAAATGCTCGCGGTACATGGAAATGATGACGGCATTCCATATTTGCGAGACAAGCACCTAACACAGGATCAGTATGCTGCCAAACAGACGATAATGACATTCCTTACCTTTGGCTTGTACTTTATCTCCATGTCCCGTGTGGAAAGCAACTTGGCATAAATCCGCTTGGGTAACCGTGTGTAGATATCCTTCCATGGTGTCCAAATTGAAAGTCCAATCATGAATGACCGCGTGATACTGAAAACGGTGTTCCAGATGATATACCAGAGGAAAGTATCCAAGAAGAAGAGCACCAAATCCATGATATACATGATGGTCAGAGTGAACGCCGCTTGGTTTGAGCACAGGTTGGAACCGAAGTACTTGTCATTGCAGCCTTGGATTTTCATGTTCACCATCACCGCGATAGGATCACGGAAGGAAAGCGTGAGGAAAAAGTATGATTCCGTAGCCTTGCAACCGAATACGAGAGCCCACAACGCGATCGAAGCAAGTCTCGCAGGTGGGGGTAAACCTGGGTATGACGCAGTGAAGGTCTGACTGGCGAGATACTTTCTCGATTTTCCAGCAACCCTATCACCAAACATGCGACCAGAAGGCATGATAGCGAACAAGAGCGTAGCGACGACCGAGATGAAGAATTGGACAATACCGAGGATGAGGGCGAGGGAACCTGCATTGCCACCTGAGCTAAACTCTGCGATGGCGATGTAAACTGTTGGTCCGGCAGTCAATGCCAGAGTGATGAACAAGAAGAGCAGTCGACGAGAAAGATGCGAGGTATTATTCCAGGTAGCAGGGATATAGGAGAATTCCGCGAGAGTGGCAGCGATCATGATGAGCGTGGCCACGGCACCACCCAAGGCCGTTACGGACCACATTAAAGCGGGGGAATTGACGACGGTATTATCTGCTTTACTGATCTGATAGACCTTGGGAGAGTTGTATGCCGTGTAGTACCAGTATAGAGAGATGTGAATAACCCAGATTCGGTTGAAGTTGACGAGTAGGTGACCAAATGAACGCTTCTCGTAGTAAGTCTTGAAAAACGCTCTATTCCACTCGATGCGGTCAAACTTCATGTACCGATGTGATGGCGGCAAGTCGATCAGCCGCGTCTAACAAGGTCTTGAATGAGCACCGAAACAAACATCATTTGAAGAAGAAACATACCTTGTCTGAAAGCGTAATCCGTGCAATACCTTCTGGGTACCAGAAGAGCTGGTTAACATCATCGTAACCAATGATGTCGGCATGATCCTTCTCCTTGCGTACGAATCTGCCGTCGACGACTTCGTAACCTTGATCACGGATGAATCGATAGAGGGGCTTGATGACTGCACGAAGGTAGAGTCCCTCGGGCACTGGATCGACACGACTCTGGCACTCGGGAGAGCGGTAGTAGTCATCTGCGCACTTGAAGATGAAGCAGAGACACTCCGGAACGAATCGAACCTGGGCGGCTTCACCCCAGAGGAGGAGGTAGAGGGCGATTTGACGGAGACGGTCATACTGACTCATGTTGTTCATCGCCTGGCGCCAGCGTTCCATGGCGGTCTGGATGGACTTTTCATTGGCATTGCGGAGTGCGTTGCGCCTAGTAGACCGGAGACCTTGAAGGCCGGGATTTTGCACGTGGCCAACGGCGTCATCGAGGTCAAGTTGAGCGGCAAAATACCATTTTCGGTAATTCGCGTGCTCGCCGCCGATGTAGTCGGCATGAAGTGTCAGCAAGGCTTGGTTCGGCGACATTCTGGATGCCCGGCTGTCCAGAAGCTGCATGAGGAAATCAAACTACCAAAAGGACGGTTAGAAAGGGAAAAGAAATGGAAAAAAAAACGAACCATGTTGCGCATCGAGTCCCGTTGAAAACCAAACTTTTGGGCTAGGTCGAGGAAAATGTCCTCGATTTCTTCCTTGGAAAGGGGTATCTGGCGCTCTGTCGTCCAAGCAGGGTACTGGTCTCGCACACCGGACGCAGCAGCATAGTCGACGTATGCGGTGGCACTCGACTCGGACGGACCCATGCGCGATTGACCCAGCGATTCTGCGGAGGGTGCATATCCACGGCCATAATCGACGTCCGAGTCTGTGTCTTGTTGTGCTGAAAAAGCCATGTGAGCGACGGACAATGGCACACTAGGGTGCGTGCGTGCTCACCGTAGGGGTCATATGTGCCATTGTGATCATAGTAACGCTCTGCATCATTCAAGCCATTGTTGCTGCTGTCGGAAGCATAGGTGTCTCTGCGACCGTACGAGTCGACGTTGTCAGACTCGTTGTCGCTATAGATGTATCTGCGAGGGATGGCTGCCGAGGGACCGAATGGATCTGCATGTTCGACAATTGGGGTTGACTGGGGAAACGACATTGGCGACGGTGTCCTGGAAAGGGCACTGGTGTGAGCCAACGAAGTCGTAGTCGCTGCCGCCTTGAGGGGGGACGGGAAACGTCTACGAGGGAAGTTGAAGAAGACGTGTGGAGAGAGTGGTGCGGTGAGAACTCGCTCTTGTGCGAACCAACCGGACGCAATTCCCACCCAATTCAGACCAATCAGATTCGAACCAGTTCGAGTCCACTACTACATTCATTCGAACCGGTCCTTATCGCACGGTATTGTAATACTGAGAAAATTGGTGTCTCAGCCCCGCGTACACGGCAATCCCAACTACCACGACAAAGATAACGACCGCCTTGGTCCCAAATACGCCCGTCTCATGCTCCACCTAGTATGCCACCACCATCAAACCTTGTTCCCAGAAAACAAAACACACTCACCACGGACGCAAACGGAGAGAGAATCGGAACCGTAAAGTGCGATGGCTTGCTCGTCTTGCCCTTGGCGTCCCGGTCAGGTGTGATCATCATCACCAGCCAGCACATGAACCCTAAAAGAACCGCGAGGCACATCACCTATCACCATGGTCAGCTGCCCAGCTCCGCAGCACTCCATCCAAGCGCCATTAGAATGGGAAAGCGTTCCTCACTATCACTCGTTCTAGCCGCTTCTGCCTTTGGTCGTTTGCATGTACGATAGTTCCAATCTCTCGCTGGTAACTGTGAGCATTGTCCATCGAAAGAGGTGTCGGCGTCAACTTGCCTCGCGTTTCCGTTCTGCCTCCTGTCGCATTTCTGCCAGCTCATTCTGGTGTCGATCACCCACTGAAAGTAAGGTTTCGGCCACCAAGGCGCGTGCAGCCCAGTACTGCTCGACCGTCGTCCGAGGCGCCGCAGCCAACGGCGCAGAGAACCAAGTCCCTCTCCTTTCAGAAACGTTACTCGCCTTGGTCGTAGACACTTTTATCCCGCTAACTGCGAGCTGCATGGTGCGCGACATGACCATGCTATTGGTTGCTGGTTCGCCAGGTCGAGGTTTCCTCAGTTTGTTCATGACGCGGGGGAAAATAAGCACAACACCATTACCACCCTGTCTCCGCCATCGCCTCGTGTTATAACAAAGACAAAAAACACAATACACCTGGAGATACAACACCTAGATCCGACATCCTCCGCATACAGCTAGTTATGTGCAACGACAACAATATATCACTGCATTCGCCCCAGCGAATCGAGCCGGTTCATATTCACAGCTTGGCACTCGCCGCAGCCAGCTTCTGCTGGAGCTTTGCCTGGTGTCATGGGCGCACATCAGCCATCGGGCAATCCCACGCGTGTCGAGAATACTTACGTTGACAGCATCCATGTACTTGTCTGTAACAACCCAGTGTTCTCTCTTCATGTCTTTGCCATGAATCGCGAGCGCAAGATCCTTGGTCATGATACCATCGACATCAATGACCTCGACACACGACGCCTCGAGGGCCTCGCAGAACCGCTTGAGTGGTTCATTGCCGTCGAGCTTGGCACGGTGAAGAAGTCCACGCGTCCATGCGAATATCGAAGCAACGGGGTTTGTCGACGTTTCCTTGCCCTTTTGCCACTCACGGTAGTGCCGAGTAACGGTACCGTGTGCAGCCTCGCTCTCAACGACCTGGCCGTCTGGCGTGATGAGCTCACTGGTCATCATACCCAGCGAGCCGAATCCTTGCGCGAGAATGTCGGACTGAACGTCACCGTCATAGTTCTTGCACGCCCAGACAAATCCTCCTGAGGATTTGATGACCTGAGCAACCATGTCGTCGATAAGACGGTGTTCATAATAGATGCCGAGTTTCTCGAACTCAGCCTTGTATTGGGTGTCATAGATTTCTTGGAAAATGTCCTTGAAGCGACCATCATACCGCTTCATGATGGTGTTCTTCGTGGACATGAACTACACAACAGGGGTAGCGTTGTGAACGTGCGTCACGGGGACGAGAAATGACGTACGAGGGGCATCTTCTTCGCCAGGGCCATCTTGAGCGACGAATGTGCGAAACCTGTGATCGACTGGACAACCAACATCAGCAGGGGCAGGGCATTGTCGAACCGCTCGAGCCAGCGTACCTCATCGGTATTGTACATGCTCATAGCAACACCCTTGCCCTTGAAATCATAGACATCAAGTGTGGTCGGTGCACTACCATCAGCCGGGCTGTAGACCAGCTGCAGCTTCCCAGGCCCGGAAACAACGAGGTCGGTTGAACGGTACTTCGAAGCGTGTCAACGCGGAGCACCGCATGGCATCAGGAACAGAACTGACCTGATCTCCGAACGCGTGACGACCAATCACGATGGGGTTCACCCAGCCGGGAACAGGCTTAGGAATTCGCTTGAGGATGATGGGCTCGCGGAACACGGTGCCGCCTAGGATGTTACGAATCTAGAGAACGTGGTTGAGCACCTTTGGCCTCGATGTGGGAACGAGGGGAAACCGACCGTGCCGTTTGGACTCTTCCACATCTCCTTGAGTTTGAATTCTTCGACTCGCGCCTCGTCAGGGGTGATCGTCGCACACTTGATACCAACCTTGTGGTGTTGGATGGCCTTGGCAGCCTCGACCGTGACGGTATCGTCGGTCTACCTCTTCGTCAATCACTTACCGCCGACGCTAGCCGACGCGCGGGCCTACCTTGTCACGGTACTCCAACCCAAGGTCAAAGTACTTGATGTCCAGTTGAAGGTAGGGAAGGATGAGCTAAGAGAACAAAACAGCTGCATCAACCAGCCGTCTTGGCAAGCACAACGGCGTAAGAGCGGACCTCCTCTCTTATCTTCTTCCATATGATTCTGGTCATTTCATCGCCATCGAGTTCCACCACCGGTTGTGAAACGATGATCTTTTGTGCATTTTCTGGACGGATTGGCGTCAGCCTCTGTCGCGAACGCACTGGATCATCATCGCGAGATACAGACGGCGTCATAGGAAAGAACAAGACGGTTTCCCGACCTGTATCGCACACCACCGTATATGCTCGAGAAAATCAAGATATTTTACTCACGGAATCCCATCGACGTCGCAAAGCCCCGTGAGAGTGGTCTGGCCTGTGCCAGAAACGAGCGTCGCACCGAAAGGACTGTCCGGGTTTGCATCATGATTTGGTTGCGCTCACAGACTAGAACGACAGTAGAGGGGTATAACAGCCAAACGAATACGTTTTCACTGTTCAGAACAGACCCGGAGTATCCCGTCCGGTTTATGTAGGGTTGCGGTTGGTCACGCTCGCCGGCCGTGTTGAATCGGGCTTGGGGAATCGAGAAGCAAGGAGAGAGGACGGGAGCAACGCGGTACGAGCGTGGGGAAGGGCTATCCGCGACTGGGAACCGTGTCAGCCATATGTACCATATTACCCGTCGCTTGCCGACCCGAACGAGCAACGGCCCCCTAGCGGCCCGCCGTCCCATCAAATTTATCAATATGACTCGCCAAGACATGCAGTAGATTACATCCCAAGTATCAGTTCTTCTGTGCGCTCGTCGCATTCACCGCTTGCGCTTGCACGAGCTCGACGATCTTCACAATCAGACTACCCATCTCTTCTGTCTTTTGTTTGCTCGTCGCAAGCACTTCCTCGTGAGAAGCAAGCTCAACTGGGGGCAAGTTCAAGGGTCTGCCGGCGAGCTAGAGTGTGCAAGACAAGACATTCTTAGCAGCAACATCGACTGTGAATCGGATCTCGCGCACCTCTGCCTCGACCTCGTCCCGGATACTCCGATACTTGTCTGGCATGACGACCATGTTCGTGACGAGGCTGAGCACCATGACCTCAAGTCCTTCCTCGCGTGCCGCGACGACTTCTGGGATAGTACTCATCCCAACGACATGTGCGCCCGCGTTCCTCAAGAACCGACCTTCCGCCGGAGTCTCGTACGCCGGCCCCGAAACCCAGGCATAGATACCTTCCGCGAGCGCATCCCGACCAAACTGAAGCTGGTGCGCAGCCAGAAATGCGAGTTTCCGCAATCTCACCGAGTACGCATCGCCAAGAGAGTAAAATCGGAGATATTCTGGGGATGCAAGTGGTCCAAAGGTGGGGTTCATTCCGGTCAAATTTGGCAGCGCAAAATGATCTTGGATCACGACGACTAAAAGTGAGGTCAGTGAGCGTCGACATCCGGGCGATCCATACGCACCGGTTCCGACGGGTATTTCAGGGACGAGGGATCCGGCCGCATTGGTGACTGAGGACAGTTCTAGTCTCGTCCCTCAGTGAATTGAATACAAGTACGGACTCACTAATGATGTGTTTTACGCCCATTCGCTTCATGGTTCGGATTCCATAAGTCACCACTGCTGGTTTATGCCCTTCATAAGGATGGAACTGCCTGGTCCGCGTCAACGAAGCAATTGGATGATTAATGATCGAGCGCAAGGACTCACGCGTCCAAGCATGGCAACAACCGGGTACTTGTGTTGGCCCATCAAACCAAACGCTAGGGCACTCTGCTGCCCAGCAACTGTCGCCCCAGTAGAACCTCAGCGCCAACGACACCGATTGACTAGATCAGACGTACCAGTGGTCTGACCAAAACCTGGGAGCTGCGCGTACGGTATCTGCACGACATCCGAGAATCTGTTAACGAGGGTACTGAGCCCGGATCCACAGACAATCCCGAGAAGTGGACTGGGGAGGTGTCGCTCCTCCAGAACGCCCCGAATCTTTCTGATGGTATCGTCGAAAGGAAGCGGGTCTGTCATGATCAGAGAATAAGATTGGAGGATGAGAATTTTGGTGGATCTTGTCAGTTTTGAGCGTCACCAAGGCGATAAGATAGTAGATCTTGTTTGGAGAGCTGCGAGGACATTCCCGGGTCACAAGACAAATTAAGAACGTACTGGTTTCAAGTTGCCCGTCATGATCCTACAATAGTCTGTGACGGGTGCCCCACTGGCATGTGTACGACAACTTGCTTCATGGCCTCTTGCAACACGTGTTGGTGATCACGGCGTGGTGTCGGGCCGCTAGGTTCAGAACTTCAACGCCATCTGACCGCATAATTTCGCGCACATGGAACCAAGATAACCCGAACTAAATGCGATCAAGGACCGATGAGACCTTGGCTTGCTGGTTGACTCCAGATAACGACTCCACCGAAAACTACAACCATCATGCCGAGTCTCACTCTACCTCCTGCTCCCCACTACCAAGCTGCACCGCCTACCAAGGCCGATTGTATGTGTTATGTATATGCCAGGTTACTGACCGGCAGCCCGTTTCGTTTATCAGACAGGCTGACCACTTCATCCAGTGGACTATGTAGATCTTCCGATCATTGACTTATCCAAGTTCGAGAGCGCGGAGGATCGTGCTGTGTTGGCTACCCAGGTCCAACATGCGCTGTTAACCCACGGCTTCTTCTATGTCGTTGGTCACGGATACCACCAGTCCCAGGTAAGCTATTCTGTTGTTCTCAAGTTGATTACCCAACACGCGAGAACAGACGGACAGGATATTTGATATCGCAGATATACCCTTTTCAGGCGTAAGCGACGAAGAAAAGCAAATGTATGCTGCTACTATGAAGCAAACTGGATCGTACCAAGGGTACAAATCTCGAGGATATTGGGTAAGTCGTCACTTCTCGGTCGAGCTCAGGCTGCTCACCTCTAAATAGCACATCGACAACGGAGTCCGCGATCAGCTTGAGCATTACAACAGTGAGCACCGGATCCGTCATTCCTTCAAACCCTTGTCATAGTTTCCATAATTTTTTAGTGAACCGCGACGTCACCAAACGAACCCATCCAGAGGCACTTCGACCGTTTCTACCTGAAATTAAGGAGTTTTCCAAGTTCAACTACTTCGACGTCCTACATCCGATCTTGCGGTGAGTCAAAATTTCTCTCCAGGTGGACTATACTTAGCACGCTGGATGCAGACTGATTGCGCTGAGCCTCGAGCTACCAGAAGACGCTTTGGTCAACATTCACAATTATGACGCCGTTGGTGAAACCTACGGTGCGCAAGGTTCTCGAGTACCTCACAATATCCTATCTGACCTGCTTTCCCTAGTGAGGTTCATGAAATAGTCAGTATTTCTTGACTTTTGTGATGCAGGTGCGCTGAGTGATTCGCGATTTAGTTATCCACGTTCTACCGAGGAAGAGATTAAGACCAACAACCTCTGGCTCAAGGGACACACCGGTGAGTCCGAAATTGGCCAATCCCGTTGCGCCGGAACTCGCACAGCGCTCATCCTGACACTATAGATTTTGGGAGCCTAACCATCCTGTGGAGCCAGCCTGTGGCAGCACTTCAGATTCTGTCGAAGGATGGCCGATGGCGATGGGTGAAACACATCGAAAACGCATTAGTGAGTGTCCATCCCGCTGTATTGGTTGATCACCCAACCAATGGTGTGTTTTGCACAGGTGGTGAATGCTGGAGATGCGCTGGATTTCCTCACGGGAGGATATTACAAGGGGACTATCCACCGCGTAGTACAGCCCCCACCTGACCAGCAGCAGTATACCCGCCTGGGGGTTTTCTATTTCGTCCTGCCAGACGACAATATCAGGTTGATCCCCATGCGCGAAAGTCCTTTACTACAAAGAGTTGGGATCAACCCGCGCTGCGAAGATAGTGTCGCGCCCACTGCGGAGCAATGGAGGAAAGGAAGGACGACTGCGTACGGGCAGAGTGACTTGAAACAGGGGAAAGAGAATGGTGTGGAGGAAGAAATCATCAACGGGGTCGTTGTCAAACACTGGAAGTAACATCAAGGTAGGTTTGCGAGGATGGGATACTTGTAAATAAGGATGTTCAATGTTTATATGTGTTGACATGGATGGAGAGATAGAGATGACAAGTTTTTCTACTGTGCATGTTCTCCATTTCGTATCCGCAATACCAAACTGGTCTGAATCTGTAAGTACGCGGCGACACACGTTAAGGAGCAACACATCCGTTCTTAGAGGACTTACTTTGAGCCTCCTGCGAGGGGTCGGCGTCTGGGAACAGACCAACTTACGGTGATACCTGGAGTGTACTAAACTTGCAATCCTCTTCGGTCACTGACCTCCATCCTTCGATTTCTATTGTGTTGGCCGCGTTGATGGTCACGAGGTACGAAGTCCTTAGACTAGGTCGGGTGTAGGTCCAGGAATAAAGGACCAATTGGGTGTGCGGCTATTTAACACCAGATCATCCCTCAGTCCACCAACGACACAGCTAGTATCATGCCGAGGCTCGCTTTACCTCCTCTTCCTCACTACCGCCCACCAAAGCCGATTGCACGTACTATATATTTGTCACGCTGCGTTTATCGCATGGATCAGCCATTTACCTTTTATTCAGTGGACTACGTAGATCTTCCGATCATCGACCTAGCCAATCTTGAGAGTGCAGTGAATCGTGCTCTGTTGGTTGCCCAGGTTGAAGACGCGCTTTTGACCCATGGCATTTTGTTTGTCGTTGGCCACGGATACTGCCAGTCTCAGGAAAGACACAATCCTAGTTTCTTTCCAGTCGATGTCTAACGCCAAAACAGACTAACAAGATCTTTGACTTCGCAGACGTTCCCTTTACGGGCGTGAGCGATGAAGAGAAACAAGTGGTAAAACAAACTGGATCGTTCCAAGGATATAAACACCGAGGTTATTGGGTATGCCGTTAGTCCTCGGCCCCCTTCGCGAAGCTCAGGTTGCTCATCTTGATACAGCACATTAAGAACGGGGCCCGCGATCAGATCGAGCATTACAGTAGGAGAAAAATCCATCCTCTCGTCTAGTCCTACAAGTTCGTGTACCAATTAACATTTCAGTCTACCGCAATGTCACCGAACGAACACATCCAGAGGCTCTTCGTCCGTTCCTACCCGAAATCAACGAGTTCGCCAAGTTCAATCACCTCAGTGTCGTGCATCCGATCTTGTGGTGAGTCGAATCTTCTATTGCTTAGCGTGCTAGATTGCAGCTTGATCGCACAGAGTGCGGAACGCCCCCTGAGGACTGGCAACATGATTACAATTTCGATGGTCCATTCTTTGCCTAAAAGTGTATGCATTCATTCCTGACAATTGAAAGATGCAATGCACGAGGCCAGTCAAGTTTCGATACTCGATACTAGAATTAAAGCAAGGAAAACCAGGTCCCGCACGTCAAATCTACAAGTAGAGCAGTACATACATACAATGCGCGTCTAAAGATTGACATCCTACATATAACCAAGATATGCACCTGTGCAACAGGAGAGAAACAAGACTTTGTCAACGAGCGAAATGTGTACGTTCGTCTAAAGTAGTTGTATAACAAAAAACCAAAGAGAACGTAACAGAAAATACGAGTTCACAGGAACGACTTCTTCCCAATATGCACGTTGCCTTTAAGTGGCAGTCCGTTCAACTGGAACCCGACTTCGTTTCCGTTTCCATCGTGGAAGGGCAGACCAGTAATGTTGACGCCAACGTCGACAGTGCCTTGCAGGCCTGCTGTCGCGCCGTCCGAGCCAAATAATATCTAGGGAAAGCAAATCGCACATCAGCGTACGAAAGACAGCAGAGCACTAAAACTGGTTGCATACCTTGCTCACAAACTTGCTGAACTCTGTTTCCCGCCCTGGCAGGACTTGAATGGGTATATCGACGATCAAGGCTGATACAGAGAAGATGGATCCCTCTTCGTGGGTTCCGTTATACACGCTCTTGGCTTCTAACCAATCGTCTGGACGTATGTGCCCGAATGCGCGAGGAGGAAGCGGCTCGGGGAGTCGACTCGGGACGTTTCCGAGAATCAGAGGGGGAAGGGACTCATCTACGTCGCCATCAAACACGAGGATATCCGGCATGAGTCTATTGACGTCCATCTCAAAGTTCATGCCTTTGGGGAGCACGACCAAACCAAACACTTCGCCGCTTGCTAAAAATTCAGTTCCGTATGGTTTGACTTTCATATTGCGAATGGTTACGTTGCGCAATACCTGTGGCTTTGTGGCCGGGGAGGGGAATTCGGTATCAAAGACGAGAGACGGGAGTAAAGGAGAACTGATGGTTATTGGATTGCGTTGGAGGGATAGATAGCGGGAAACGAATGATGACAATGCATCGATGGCAGTCGATGGCAACGGAAGGACTTTTCCCATAATAAAGACCGTCACATTAGGATGAGTGAGTGAGAATGGTTGCGTTTCGGCGGAAGCGATTGAGATAGAGCCATCCGCATTCTTAGCTGGGATTGACACAATAAAAGGGAATGCGGGGACAGTCATTTGGAAGCTAGGTGGGGCGGGGTTGATTACAGAAGCACAAGCATTCAACTGGATTTCCTTGTCCGTGGAGGAGATATCGAATGACTTGACTGAAACAAGTTGAGAGAATGTTGGCAAGGGACTGTCCTCGCCTGGGTCCGGTAAACCTGGGATATGAGGGACTGGAAAATGCGTGATTAAATTAAAAAAAACAAACGCGGGTATTGACATACTTACTGGGTAGTGATAGTCGGGTTTCGACGTTGTGGAAATTAGTGGAGACCATACTACGCCACCCTCTGCCAGAGGGGCTACCACCCCATACCGCAACAGTGGGAACGGAGACGTGGACTGACGCAGCCCCATGGAGCCACGAATCCTTCACGAATTGAACAAGCTTCGAGCTATTTCCCGTGACTTGCACAAAGACAGGTATGGATACTGGTGTGAGCCATGACGAATCATGCGGTGGATTGCTAGTGATGGGCAGCTGCACTGGCGGCGCCGAGATGCTTGCGAGGGTAACTCGGTCTGAAGACACATTGACCGTGGCGATGTCGGCTGTCACAGTCCCGAGGATGCGAATGCCTAAACGGCCAATCGACTTCCACAGGTCTGCCAACGTTCCTTGGTCGTCCTCGGTGTTTACGCCAATGACCAACCCGGCGTCAACTCCCATCCTCGCGTCTACCCTTATCCACAATCCGTCATCTGTGGCGTTTATGATATCAACCCCGTCCGGGCCTTGTAGGACGAGAGCCTTTGCGAGTACGTCATCAGGTGAGACAATGGAAAGTCGAGTCACGTAGGAGTATGCAACGAGTGCTACAGCTAGGAAAGCAACTAAGCAGAGGGAGAGTGTAAAAAAGAAGACAAATGTTAGTCTCTTCCAGAGTCGACGTCGCGCTGCGGAGTGGTTCTCGAGGTCGAGTTCGTCTTCGTCTCTGGCGCTTGTGTCACTGGAGCCAGCCTCGAGAAGTGGCGTGGTTTCGGTGGCTTTGCGTTGTTCAGCCTTGCCCTTTCCCTTCGTATAATGTTGTCGATCCTCGAGTACCGCCGCCATGGAGGTCGTAGTGTGAGTGTTGCCAAAAGCCAGGCTCCCGAGTGCGAATGAACGTGGCTGCAGTACCGCCACGCTCGCTAAATTTGGTTATTGGCCCCTGACTACTACGCCTGCTTCCTGACCTGAACAGCCCAAAATTCCAAGCACAAAACATACATGTAGGGCAGGGCTATACTACTACTGTCTCAATTCTTTTTCACAACGAAGACAGCGACAAGTGAAGAACCAACTCTCTTCCAGTTCTCGCCTTCTTTGCTCCACCGGGGAATCCGTGTCAATGTAACTAATGCACAATTCTTCCCCAGCCTCAACTCTCCGTGTTACCTCGAAACGGAGTACTCGTCCCTCTCGTCTTTTCCGAACGTTTGGCGTACAACCTATAAACTCCGTTGTCACTCGTATCCCAATTTCGCAGGAGACTCGGACGCACTGTGATTAAAATAACTCGCGCTGACCCATATACCCCATCCCATCATCTCGTCCCTCCAATCACCGTCCCATATCCCGAACGCATTCCCAGTGTCGCGCGAAAGGACCTCACGCACGGTAGGCATGTATCTCCGAAGATACTTTGGAAGTGCATTCGAAAGAAAGACGTAGATGCGCAGGTATGCAGTGAGCATGTACGGCCGCGTCTGGATGTTGCGCAGTTCGTTCGTCTGAAGACGGAGAAATTGTGCCCAGGACTCTTCGGATCGCAATTCGTTGTTCCGCATCGAGTTTGACGTGTCGACGACATTCAGATCGGATGAGGAAACCTGGCTACGATCATCGCAGTACCGGTGCACGATGGCAGCCGCGAGCGAACGTGCGATCTCGAGTTCCATATCCTCTATATGGAGCGTCGAGTAAAAGAGAGCAAGGTCTGCCCGGGAAGCAACGAGCGCCTCTGCCCTTTCCCAGGCTGCATCGACAACTCCCTTGTCAATGCCGTCGATCGTCTCATTTCTGGGATCATGACCAAAAGAGGGAAGCATGGCCATGACCTTGACTTGATCCTTCGGCGATTTGAACCGTTTCCGAGTTGCTCCTTGTGCCTTGGTCAACAGAGCATCCACTTCCATCAGTAAGGGAGACATCTCGTCGCGTTCACAGATATCTTTGCAGGTGTCACTGCAGAACCAGGCGGTCACCGCGCACTCTCGACTCCATTTGATGCTCCACGTACGAGAAGGTCCAACTGTCGGCGGCGCGTGATCGCTCGCAGAGTATGCGAAACATTGGGCACAAACTTCCTTCCGGTAATCTTTGTAGATAACGTAGGCGAAAGGTAATTCGCTTGAATGGATCAGAGTCCCTGGTTCGATGTCGCAGATCGCAAATAAGGAACGGCCTCCATAACTCGTGGTCTGGACACAAAAGAAAGAGGATCTGTCGAGTAAAGGCGGTCCTAGGTCGCTGGTTGGAGCAGACATTTTGGTGCGACTAGACGATATCCCAACGGTCCCTACTGTATAATTTGACCTGATAAGACCATCGATAGGCATCGGCCGCCCGGGCGGGAAGTAAAGTGGGCTCCTAGATTTCGTCAAGTAAATTGCTACTAAAAACAATACAAGTAATAATCATAAGAAATCGAGATAAAAAGCCCGATACATTCAAACACAGATATCACTATTCATCGGCCATAACCACATCTTGTGGATTACCCATGCCATCGTCCATATCAACTTGGTCTTGCTCTGGACCTTCCGACACCACTTCCATCTCCTCTACAAGTTCCGGCAATTCAAACTCGACCAACATAGCCCTATGGTCAATTCTCCCAATCTTCTCTGCCCACTTTATCAACTTGCCCTTTCCTTCTCCCTCCACGAGGTCTCGGCGCCGATGTAAGTAGCGTTTGAGCATCCACGGGAGAGCGTACCGAACAAGAATATAGAGAGCCAGCTCCTTCTCCTCCACGAGCCACTGATAAGGGCCAGGGGTATCCTCGAAGCGATCATGCAGCGCTTGCAAAACCTCCCGGAACTTGTCCGGCTTCTTAGGAACATGGTTCTGCAACAGTACCAACAGCTCGATGGCATCGTCGTCTTCCTGGGTGTAGTACTGGAGATGTTCGAGTCCCCCTTCCAAGACGTACGTTAACATGGGACAGCGCTCGACGATGGCATAGCGTCTGGAAATGTCAAACATGTACGCTGACTTGTAGGACCTTTCGATCGCGTCTTCGATATCACCCGCCATGATGTATGTGATCGAGCGCAGGGCGAGGTCTCTGTGTATATCATGCGAATCGAAGAAGTACCTCTGGAACTTCTCGTCTTCGGGGGCCGAGTGAGTGAGGAAAGTCTACAAGCCATGTAAGGGATCGCAACACACTGTATAATTGGTACTCTCACTCGCAAAGTCTGGTGACCAAGGCCAAGCCTTGCCAAGCGATCATCAATCTTGATAAGATTTCCGCAGAGCATCAGCATATCGTTTTGAGTCACGACACTCAAGTTGTCGTTCAATCGGAGCGGAGGAGTGTGGCCTAGCTCAATCTGGACAGCCTCGATAATCTGCGAAAGCGATAAAGGGCGCAGTGCACCACCTAGCCAACGGGTTGCCATCGACACAATCAACTGGACATCTTCACTCCTCTCGTTGACCCTGCGGAGGAGATTATAGTGCATAGTATCGAGATCCCTCGGGGCCTCCTCAAGCATTTCGTTGACCTGTGCAACCGACCGACAGATTTCCAGAGAATCCACGATGCACTGAGCGTGCCAGAAGCTACGTGAAGACCGTGAGCATCCTGAAGAATTTCGCGAAGGAAGTAACACGCACGACCCCTGAGCACATTTAGTCGCGACATCGAGCACTTCGATCTTTTTGAGATCCGGAATGGCCGAAAGTCTATCATGATCCATTATCCGCTTCATCAACCACTCACGGATGTCCAGCGTCGTAAAACCTATGTAATCGTCCAGGTTGATGGTAGGTCGACCCCGGTATTTGGCAGCGATTTCCGGTTCTGGCCTACTTGCCACTAAAACTCGAACATTCGCTTCTTGCATGGCCCTCTCGAGAAAATCCATTACCGTCTGAACGTCTTCACATTCGTTTAGACCGTCAACGAAGATGACTCTCTTCTCATGGGACCGCATGGCACGTAAAACGAGATTTTGGAAGGACCCTAGATCAGCGGGAGGAGGGCATCCATCCAGGTACCGCTGGGCAAGATCAGGGAAGGTGGTTTCCAGGTCTGGATTCGGAACCTGCAAGAACTGGACAAAAAGAGACTTGAGGAAAGTGGAGGTCTTCAGGGTCCGATTGTCGCGGAAATCGAAGAAGTAGAACGCAGGAAAGAATTCGGGGAGAACGTATGGCGGTTCGTCATATCCTCGTTTATACCCATCTCGTTTTTCTTGTTCCTGGATTTTCTCCCATAATTCTTTGAATATCTGTTCGACGATCGCAGCACTGCCAAACCGTCAAGTTGGCAGCTGAAAATCTTGATAGACCTACATAATGACAGACTTCCCGGAGGCAGCTGCGCGATGGTGAGACTATATCGTCTCCGAAGAGAGATGGTATACCTTGGCCACGAATCCAAAGGAACCCTTCCGTAGCCGACCACCATCCGTGGTAGCGCTTGCATACATCCTTGTTAAAAACCCATTTGCAAGTCCCTTCATGCCTTTGTCGCGACATGAATTCTTGCCTATCAGTCGTGTCGATGAAGCCCAGCCATTCGATGATGTTCATTGCCAGTTGAACTGTATCCACACATTCGTTAGAATAGCACTAAACCCGACCAAGAGACCCACTTTTGCGATCCACCTTCTTGTTTCTTGAAACGGCATTTGGAAGAATTCAGAACATGGGACAAGACATACTCACGATCTGTAAAAGTCTTCATACAGCGCGTCTGCGGCAAGTTTCTTGTACTCTTGTATGCACCGAATGTCCTCGTTTAACCTCTCCAACGAAAGTGGGAAAGCGCCCCTCCGATTACTGTATGTAGCAATCTTTTTGTGATCCTCGATCGCCTTTGTCATGATAGCGCTCGCGTTCTGCATGCGTGCAGCAAACATGGCGAGGGGTCCTTCAGGGACCCATAGGCTCTCTATTTTCTTGCGGCGCTCAAGATACCCTTCCGCTTTTCGTTCGTCGTTGGTATCGAGGAGAATCTTGGTGCTGTTCGCGGCACCGCCCACGGTGATGTATTCGTCTAGAAGTCGCCTTCGAGGACCCTCTGACTCTTTATCTGAAGCGAGGAACTGATAAAAACAGATAATGGTCCTCGATAGCAATGACGAGAACTCATCAATCTTGTCCCGAACGTCGAACTCGAGTGATGGGGATGTCGGACGAGATTGTGAATCTGGTATAATGTCTGAATCCATTGCAGAAGGGGCCACCTACTACAGTGAGGCAGAGAGAGACTCGATGTGGCAGGTGTGAGTGCTGGGCCACAGCAACTAAGTTAGAATAATAGGCGCCTGAGTCATTCTGTGTAGACCTGACATGGATTGAAGTCAAGTTTAGCACCAGATAACTCAAAGACTCGGATAACTAGCCAAGTCAGTCACAGGCGATTCCCGAATCGGATACTTTAACCCCGAACCACGTCGACTGTCAAGAAATTGCCCACTCAATGGCACGTATCCGTACCCCGGCCTGTCGAGGACGCGGAATATCTCTCGTAGCATCTTCGAGATGAATGTGGTCCTTGGAAATGTCTGATCGTACGAAGTCTACGGTCAATCCACCGCGGCTTTCGTCGCCTCAATGGTGTGCAGGGCGTTCCTTTAATGCAATCAAGAAACCTGATGACATGTAGGGCTCGTCCTCTCTCTCTCTCTTCGTCGTTGAATCCATTTTTGTCCCGTTGGGGTACATGCGCCCTATGTAGGACATGGGCTCATCCATTGCACAACCCTAAGAAGTCCCAGAGCCAACTTCGCGTTTTCTTCGTCACTTCCGAAGCCTGATGTAAACCACGAAAACATTGTCTCCGAAAAAAAGACATTTGCCCTCTCCAGTCTTAGTCCAACGCTGCTTATACACAGGAACCTCGATGCCTTGAAGAGTGGTCGTTTTGGAACACCCTGTTTCCGATCAAATTTTCGACGTCATCGACGCGGCGTCGATGACTCAGTTACGTCTGCCCCGCTTTTCGGACCCACTTCAAGTTCGATGCGCGGTGATGAAATTGGGTACGTCCAGATGCGGCCTGACTGTCCACAGCAAAGATTGCAGCAGGGTTTCATGTTGAGTGAGGCGAAGCGCGAAGCCTCCAGACCCAACGAGAGTTCACGTTAGTGTGAAATAGGGCGCAACGACACGCATCGACCTGTTGAGTGGTAGAGGCTCGAACTTCTTTTTTTTTTCTTTTTTTTCCCCCGCCTCCGATACGAGTCACGTACAAAAGGCACCGTCATCGAATCTTGTTTTCGATCAACGTGGAAGGTCGGCTAGCATTTAATGATGTTTTAAATTAATGCTCAGTATGTCACCTGCTTTTTCATAAATTACATGCTATCCAACTGGCAACTGCGTTTAGGATTATGTACTACAAGGTTCTTAAGATCGAGTACAACAACCTCTGGGTCGATATGCCGACCGCCTTAGCAGTTATGGTCGTTACTTATTTAAATATTGATGGGCCCATCATAGTCGTATGTAATAGCCCCAACCAGGCACAAAGCTGACGTTGCTTTGGGAAACGTTTGGGTTCGAGCGCAACGTCAAACGATATCCGAGTCGGACAGCAAAATAGTTTTTTTTTGTTGCTCATGTAATATGTAATAGATACATGTTTCTGGATCTATTAACTGGAGGTATGGTAAAAAGAGTAGGGAGGGTATCACCGGATCAGAGGACGAAATCCATCATACAGGCATAGGCGATCTGCAGAAGATCAAAAAGAAGAAAGAAAGTCTTAGAGGATACAGCAGATTCCAGAGGGATTGTTTATGCGGTAAATGGTGCAGATGAGGAAAAAGAGAGATGATGGTGGGAAAAAACGGTCGGGTGTATGTTGACGGGATGAGTCCATTTTCGTAAGATTTATTTGAAGGATCCGTTGCGCCAGCGCGTCACGTTTTTTAGTGTGCACCAGCACCGAGATTCATCGCGCCCAGTACGATTTCCCATGCGAGATCAAGACAGTCCCAGAGTTCAGGATCATGGATGCCGAGAGCGACTGCGTTCCGCCAGACGGCGGCGACGTTCTGAGCAACGTTGGTAAGCGCGCCCATGCCGGGTGCTGAAGAGAGGAGGTGCGATGAAAGTGTGTGCAGTGCACGGCCGGAGGAAAGTGTGCCCCTTACAGCATGAGAAGACGTAAGAGTGGAGAGGAAGGACGAAGGAACTGCGGGGATGAGCGTGGAGAGCAGCTGAGCGACGGAGTGTGTGTACAGGAAGGTGTGGAGAGGTGCGAATGCGGCGGGTGAGGGCACTGAGAGTGGGAGGACAGGGAGGGTGACGCTGACGGTGGCATTGGGATGGCCGGACACAGCGGAAGGAGGGAGACGAGGCAGGGAAGCACACTGAGACGCGAGGATAACCGCGTGGGTGGGTACAAGAAGTGTAGATGAGTCATGAGAAGACGATTTGGAGAGTGCCAGGACATGCGTTGGGAGAGATGGTGCATTGGAGGTCGCACGCAGCGGGATGGTGAGGGATCGCGTTTGTTGGAGCTGCGACCGCGGCATCGAGGATGGCAGGTGGGACGGGGAGAGTGCCGATATGCCTGCCAACATCCTACGGAATCATAAGAGATGAAAAGTATGGGTTGATAGAGGATACTCACTGATTGGCCTGGACGCGCAACCCTCGGCGAACATATTCGATAGCGACGCCAACCAGTTCTGGCGCGACCGCAGTAACGTTCTGGGCGGGTATGTCGGCGTAGGGCGGACGCTGAAGCGTGCGGGGAAGCTGAACATTGGTGGGGAAGGATTGCTGAGTAGAATACATAGCAGATGAAGCGGAGGACGGGTCCTCGGAATCCCAGAAGGCTTTTGTCTGAATGGGGTGGGCGGGGCGAACTTGGAACATTATGAGGAAAGAAAAAGGATGGGAAAAGGACTAATAGAGTTGAAGACAAAGGATGTTGTTCGGAGAATAAGCAGGCTGTGAGTCTAGGATGTTACCGGGGACGATGAATGTTCTTATACTGATCAAAGGGCCATTTGTAGTACAAAGATATGTTGAGGACATGGCCGACCAGGGACATGCATTCTTGCACTTTTGGTAAGTCGTTTGTTGCTGTCCATTTAGGAAAGTCGTCCGCCTCGCGTCCTTTAGATAAACCCTAATCTCACGAATCCCTGATAATCTTGGTAGTCATCACAACGTTCCTGCAGCCTTGTTCTACCTTTAGTTACCCCTTTCGGTCTTCCGACAGCGTATTTTTTCGCCTCCAGACAAGGTTGTCCCCCGCGTCAATGACACATATATTTCCGATCCACGAGGCCGGCCGCTTTCATATGACTTGCACGCGTGTCCGAGTCTTGTGAGAAGTACCTTCAAAATGGTATGCCTTGTTGATCTGCACTTATAATATGCAGTCACGCTCTGGGTGGTGTTGCCGAGACGTCATTATCCCTCACCGAGTTGCTACCATGTTATTGAGTCGACCTACAAGTCTTGTGGGAAAATTACCAGGCTGTTGCCAGTCGGTGGCAATATTAATGTTAGCTCAAAGTTTATGTGGTCCCATAACTCAAGTTAAACGACACGAGGGCTTACCTTGATGGCGGCCTCACCGGCACGACTTGGCCTCCGATTGAACCCGCGTACGGCGTTTCTTATCAATATTGTCCGCTACGCCCACAGATGCACACGGACCACATCGTACCGAACGGCGGTGTAAAATGTGTGGTGGCTCCATGTACTCCGGTATATCATGATGTATGGTCCGGTGTCAGATGCTGATAGATCATACACACGTGTGCATTCTCCAACCACTCCTCATGTTCATAACATGTCCGTAGATGCTCACCAGTTCCGGTCAGTGCCACCACCTCGAGGGTGTCCTGCAGGCAGACTTGTGGACGCCACGTTATGAACTTTACGATCGGGAAGCTCGCGAGGGTGGCCACGCATACGCACGGCCTCCGGATCTTGCATCCATCGTGTTCGCCACCACCCACTCGTCGGTAACTTTACATCGTGCGATTGCAATTGTGCCATTGGCACGAGTCTGAATGGACGTGAATAGAATTTGGGTGATCCTCGCGTCTCGGCCAGATTACCTCATCGTATCTCGACTCAGAGACACCCTGTGATAACTGCATTAGCGAAATGCGTTTAGCTTCGCAATACTTAACCTCCGATAAGTAGACGTAAGTCCCTTGGTCTGTACATCAAAGACCTGTCATAGACTTCCCGTTATCTCTCGTCACGCTCGTCGGCCATTCGTCCACCCCGATAAAGGTGTTCTGATGTCTGTCGCGAGACGCAGCAGCCAACAACCCCAGAAAACATCTGGAGGCGACGAATATATCCATATGTAAGGGCGGAACTTGGGAAATGCCGATTATTTCGATATCCTTCCCACTACAATATACTGATGGAGTCGAGCGGGACGCCGCATCGCACTTTCTGGCCTGATGTCGACTTGGAACGGATCCGGCGTGCAAAGATGGTGATTGCGATAAGACGGGGGAACGTGTTCATACCATAGAAGTAAGACTCCTTGCCTAAACGGTTTCCGCGGAGTGTGGGGGAGACTTTCGCAAGTCCATCAAAATCCCAGCGGATCTGTACGATGAAGATATGAATGATGAGCACTGATCAAAATACCGATCGAAGACTCACCAGTCTTGTTCCTAGGTATCCGTGCGCATATAGGATGTCTACGAACTCTCCGCGATAAACCAGTGACCACAAATTACAACTAGACTGGAAAGCATGATCCGCAATAATTATTAAATAGGACCGTTTTGAAATTCTGGCCGGCCCAGCAGGGGATACGCTGTGGTGCACCAATGATACCAGTCTCCTTATCGAGAATGTCCAGCCCCTAGCGTACGGCTTGCGGACCGAAAGCAGGTTAGGACTGAGAAAAGCGAAGAACAGTGCCAGATCGGAGAGTAAGTGAACGATCTCGCGTCTATCTGTTTTGGAAAGGCCCCGTCTTCGCCAGTGTGTAGCTGTTGACACCAAAAACCACAGCTCGTCAGCTGACATGAGGTTTCGTAACCGACGTATAGGCCTGGTTGCATCCTGTTGGTGAGAGAACCCACACACTGAGTTGTCTTCAGCTTCCTGTGCACCTACGTAACCTCTCGACACGTGTGTGTGCAAGTGATCCTGAGTGAGTGCGGCAATAGGGGATAAAGAAAAGATGGCGGCTATCTGTGCATCCCCGTGGCACTTACCGACGTGACTTTCTGAAGAAGACAACTTTGAGACTGGACAGAGAGAGAAGTATATTCAAGCATGCGCATCTTGAAGCTTGAAGGTAGAAAGCAACGCAAAACAAGGACAATGAGCGTGACTTCACGGCGTGACACTCGACACGTGACCGTTCAGTCACACCGAGAATCTCTGGGACCTCCGACTGGCGGATTTCCTCAGAACGAAGAAGGCCCAAAGTTTCTTGAAGAATAGTCATCGTGATCGTGAGTTGATCGTCACTGAGTTGATCGTGAGTACCACTAATAATTACTTAGTCGTCGTATAAAAGCCGCCTTCGTCATGTGAGTGACTCTCCCTTCTGAGCTTCTCGCAAACTGCATACCCTGGGTGCGAAGAGGTCCAGAGCAACCTGGATTCATCAAAGCTATATGGCATAGAAGACGCCATTGTAACTCGGTAGTCTGAGCAAAGAGGTTACGAGTACCTCGGGTGGTACCTCCACCTTGGATCCACCCAGGTAATTCAGTTCATTAACGCCAAAAGAGAAAAATGATCCTCTTCCTGGGAGACTGATGCTTGGTGGGCATTTCGAGATTCATAACGTGGTAAATGGGGAATGCATCGGGGGACGACTCCAGTAATCGTGTACTAGGAATGATCGCACAGTGCAGAGAGACGCAGAATTAATTTAGTACTTACTTGGAACCTGTCAACTTGGGGCCACTGGGCCAGAGAAAGAAGTCTGCGCTTCTGCTAACGCAACCATTCGGAACATGGTCCAGAATGAGCAAATTCTGACCTCGGTCTCAGCTTAGGGATCGTCAGCCACGACTCTAACGTGGCATGTGTAACCTTGGGATCGGCATGTTGTTGTGTGGAACATAAACAATTCTGAGTCCACACAGGTACGCCTTCATGTTGGATATGAGTCGCCCATGTGTCAGTACCTCAATTTTTATCGTGCTCTAGACATTCCCGTCGCGATGGCGGGATCATGCAGACCAACCCGCATGTTTCAAACACCAAGTACCAGCTATGGTATTGCGGCACCGTTGCGAACATGGATAATGGTATACTGATGGGCCTGAATATAAAAAGACTTGCTGCGCCTTTCGATACCATTGGCGGGTTGTTGTCTGAGTCGGAAGTTCCAGAGATCTGTAAAGGCGCGTTCTCTGCTCGCTATGCTCTTCACTTTCGCCTTCTTCCCGAGCGCCTTGCTCGCACTGATGCGACCTGTATATATATTCATTAGCTCAACATTTCCGATTCGAAAGGCTCTGCTGCATCTGTCTGGGTTAGTATCGACACAGTGACAATGGGTCTAGTCTTTGTCGTTGCTGCCAATGAGCGGTCATCAATATAATCATGGTGCGCAGATTCGGAACCAATAGGCATAAAGTTCATAGTAATTTCTGTGACAGCCTGGTTTGAGTGGTGGGCACCGAAATCTTGACTTTGTTGCCCAGGTAGCAGTCACGGAGCCTTCAAGCAGCACCGCCCCCGGCGTACTCAACGGTCACCGGGCCTGGACCGGGCCGCCTCCTCCATGCAAGTGGAACCCAAGGATGCATTACAGTGACTGTCGAGTGGGAGAAAAACAGTGATTGGACTGGAAGGGCGTAGAGAGCGTACCGATCTTTTTATATTCCCGCTCACCCAGCCCATGATGCGAGACTGTACTTTATGTTCATCAAATTGATGTGCCTGTTGATTATGAGCAGCCAATGGTCACCTGCACTGGCAGCTGCGTGGCGGTCGTGGCTGCATTTATTGACAACGCTTACTACGAACTCCGAGGTGCAACGTTGAAACCCTGAACAAGCGGGCGTCGACATGCCAGCAGACATGTTGAAGTCGTCAAAGCGCTCAATGAGTGCTCGGCTACAGCCGCTTAGCTCTGAATCTTTTGCGTGCGCTTATAGTCTGTCAGTAGTGACGGTTGAGAGCCTCGGCTGGGACTGGGTATGTTATTTTACATAACGCTTTCCTGATCATGCCGGGTCGTACACAGGTCCACATAAATGGTTGTCTTCTCCAGATTTACTGGCATTGGCACAGGACTCTCACGAGCGGGTCATTTCCTCGTGAAATCGGCCGGCTTTTACACCGACACCGACACCGACCTCGTCAACTCATCTTGATCGGATAATGTCCAACCACCTCAACGACATGCCAGCGAGGACATCCACGATCCCGTACGCCCCAGCACCCGGTGGATGGTCATCCGTACACCCACGTTCACTACGTCCCATCCTTGCTCATCCGGATCTCGACAGTATACCCACCCCTCCATTACCCACCCCTCCTAGACCTTCCGTCTTCCATACCACCTCCCGTCATGTCTACCGACTCAGTACACATATTGTCCCCGCTGCCTACCCGCGACTCATACCAGATCTGCCCCATCCCGTCATACCCACATATGTTCCCGGCGAACCAAGCGACCGAAGCGAGAAGTTGGACTCGCTTGTGAGCCACGTTCGACAAACCCAAGACGCGTACACGAATGGTACCCTCGGTGGGAAGCCGAGCGAGAAGATCCTATGGAATTGCCTCAACCGTTACGTGCGCACGTCCAGTGTATCCAAGAGAAATTCTTCCGGCGTCACTCTCTTTTTGGCGCATGCGAATGGATTTCACAAGGAGGCAAGTGTTTCTATTGGCAGGCGTCATCGATGACGCGACTATAGCATTCGATAGACGTGGGAAACGATGATCCGGAACTTGCTGGATGCACCCGCCGGCGAGTTGGTCGACGAAATATGGACATGGGAGGCTGTCCATCACGGGGATGCTGCCGTCGTGAATGCGGAGAATCTCAATGGGATATGTGCGTCTTGTTTTCACCCACCGTAACTGTTTCTCAACGTCTTGACTGTCTAGTCGACTGGCTTGACAATTCGCGCGACATTGCCAACTTTCTGCTGAATTATTTGCCTGAAGATGTGGAGTCAACGGCCCTACCTACCCGACTACAGCGTGTGCCAGCGTCCGTTTTGAAAGCCAGAGAAGAACGCGGATATCGCACGCGCAAGTTAGTCGTGGTAGGACATTCCCTGGGAGGGTGCACTTCGTGAGTAAGTTGGATGCTATTCAAACCTCACGTCTGATGATTGCACACAGGTTGAGGGTGGCCTCTGACTTCCCAAAGTTGTTTTCGTCGTTCGTACTCGTGGACCCAATCATTATCAGAACCTATTCGGCTAAGGCAGGACATCACTACCAAATGACACTCTCTGCTTTTACTCGACGCGACCATTGGTCATCTCGGTGCGTGACTGCATCTATTGAAGAGGGCAGAAAACTGATTTGGGCCCAGAGAGGAAGCCTTTCGGCTGATGCAAAAGTCGCCTTTTTTCAACGTCTGGCATCCAGAGGTTTTGCGAGACTTCGTGGATCATGCTGTCATTGATGACCTCGATGGAGGTGTTAAGCTCAAAACGCCCACGTTACAGGAAGCACTAACGTTCGCGCACCGGATGACACCTTGGGAGACGTGGGAGCTGTTGGAACGCTTGGACGAATCGATTGCACTTCGATGGGTTTTGCCCAACAACCCGTGCGTACTTCAACGCCACCGCACCTGAGTGACGCGTGAAGCGATCACGGAAGAATGCTGACATCCCCGACAGACTGACGACTAAGGAAGGCACATGTGAGAGGGTGTGGCGGCGACCTGCCAATGCAACCAATGTCGTGTTTCACTTTACCGGCCATCTAGTATGTTTACCCGTTCTGAAGGCAGTACATGGCCTAGCTAAAATTTATTCTAGATCGTGCAGGAGGCCCCTGTCGAACTCGGTATGTTTCACCTAATGTTTGTCATCGATTCAAATCAACTGACGCAGGGTAAAAAGCACACGATATCTCCGACTTTTTATTGCGTAGGCATGGTTCTGTGAAATCGCATCTGTAATCATGAATACGGTACGGGAGTGATTTCAAAGGCCCATTAGGATAGTTTATAGATAAGACCCACTTCGAGTACCTCGTGTTGTGGTGGCTTGTGATTGAGGGACTGTTGCCAGTGGGTACAGCCCAGCAGCTCTGCAGTGCTTTCGTATTCATCTGCTTGCGTAGTTACGCTCAGCCTTTGGAACCTGGAATAGGTCCATCTTCTCCTCATCCTTGACCTTGCCCAGGGCACCGTTCGACAGCGCCGGCGGTGTGGACACGAACCCTTTCCAACGCTGTTTTTTTCCCCTCGACTCTCAGGCCACTTTGTTGTATGCTCTTGGAGAGCTTGCTCATTGCTCACTCAAAATCTCACTTTTAACGATGAACATTGTTCCGCGCAAGGATCCGATGCAGGCATCGTCTTCCAGTTTACGACCACCAAGCTTTGGTAGCAGCAACACCCACGGGAGATTGAGCGGCGTTCATTCGACCTCGTGGCATTCGCAGTGGCCGGCCTTGTTCATTGTCCTCGTCTCACTCGCTGCTTTTCCGGTCACCGTCTCCGCAGCACCGCTGACATTCAGACTGGGCATCAATCTTGGCGCCAATGGGATATACCCAAGAGGCCCGGATTCCTCCAACAGTAATAGTTCGCCGAGCAACGGGAACATTAGTATGAGCGTGTGGGTGCGTCGGATGTTTTGCTTTTGTGCTGAGACACTGCTGATCTGAGTCTTCTATGCGTTTCGTCGTCGTTCTTTTCGATAACAGCTTCCAATTCTTCTCGTCACCGTGGTGTTTATCCTCTTCTCATTTTGCACGTGTGTCCGACGGTGCGCGGCGAGGGATACAGCCTTGACGACGAGTGCGAATGGGAACCGATCCGCTTCGGCCCCTTCTGGTGGCAATGCGACGCGGCCACGTCGACGACCACGTAGGACGCCCAGTCAGATATCGACCAAGTCGTTGCCCCCGTACATGAAGGAACCCGGGGACCAGGAGCTGGTGCTCTTCCGGTGCGTACACGGTCCTTCCCTTTGGAGATATTCATCGCCAACCTGTCATGTCCTTCCCAGGGGTCCCTCGGAGATGGAGGACGACCAAGGCCTGCTTCATGGGATGCCTACGCTCGCCGAGGACGACGAGGAACACCCTGAGATGCACCATGCGATGTTTGACATCCCGCTCGATCGGATTGAGTCGTTTGACACGATGGCGGATTCGTCGTCGACGAATCTGATACGGAGGGTGTCGGCGTCGGTTCCGAGGCCCCCTGAGTTGCATCATAGCGCGATGCCGCATGATCATCGTCGCAGTGTGGATGGGCATAGTTTGTCCTCGGTTGGGAGCGAGGCGGAGCTTTTGGCGCTCGGGATCTCTGCTGACCCGAGAGGGGAAGCGCCGTCGTATGCGGAGGCTGTTTCCGCGCCGGAGGGGACGATGACTATATCGTTGAACGACCCTGAACCCAATCATGCGCCTTCTAGCCCTGCGGTTCCTCCTCTCTCGCATACGGTTGATTCGTCGCCGGCTGGAAGGGGACGTCCACGATTTAACTTCCTCGTGCATAACCTCTTCGGTTCACAGCATTCACACAATCACACCGGTGGCACACCTCCCACTACCAATGAACAGGCTACTTTGGTGCGCTCTGAATCGCGCTCGCCCGTGCAACATATACGGACTGGCTCTCGATTATCGCGATTCTCGTCTCGCGAGTCGCACGAAACGCATCACTCGCGTACGCCCTCAAGGAATAACCTTCGTCGTTCACAATCACGGTCCAACTCCAATCTATTCCGTACCTACCGTGCGCACCCACCTGGTGTACATGCAGGGTCATCGATGATCTCTCTCGATAGTATCTCCGCCCCACTCACACACACGGCCACGCGCGCCGAATTCCATGCACCCAAGGGAGGTTTGTTGACCCCCGAGCAGATCAAACTGATTACGAGCCGAGAGGCGTTGGAGAGGTTTGGTGTGCCGTACGGTCCTGATGCTGTTGCGTTTTCAATGTCGAAGGAGAGACTGGCTGAGATCGGACCACCCCCTGACTTTGAAAGTGCGACAGGAGCGCATCAAGAGCAATCCGGTGCCTCGGGCAGTGGAAACGAGGCCGCAGAGGGAGCTGTAGAGATGACTGTGCAGGGATCGGGTGTATCAGATCCGGCCTCAGACACTGCTTTGTCACGCTCGACATCGCTCTCACCGAGTCGGCATGCCTCCTTATCGCATCGACCAGACGAGCGTGCTGCATCGCGTGCGAGTACTGTTATCTCGTACGCTACGGCGCACGAATCGGACGAGGAAGGGCATGGGCAGACGGTGGATGCATACGCATCTGATAGCGAGAACGAGGGCGGTGGGCCTGATGAGCCTCTAACAGCGCGACCAATCAGCCCGACAACGGCACGGCCGTTGGATCTATCGGGCGGATCGGTTGTCAGGCGTTCGTGATGGCCGTCGGACAAGCGTGACTCTTCCTTTTTCTTATGCTCATGATAGTGCTATGGACATCGGACAAGTCGACATGTGCTTTATGCATGCGACGGTGATTTAGATCCCTTTCTGCGTTCTCTCTCAGGCTGTCGTGGATTATGCTTTGTTACTCGCGCGTTGTTTGTCAAGACATGGTACACGGATATCTGGGTATCTATTTCGCATACTTTTAAGGTAGATCACAACTACTACGTATATCGCATACTCACTCGTACACCTAAACTACCTTTCGGCCGAACAACTGAATCTAGAGTTTTCAATTCAATTCAGATACAAGGACTGTCCGTACAACAATGCCACTTGAACTGTTTTTTCTGCCCTTTTAGAACTGACACGTCGTCCTGGTCGGGTGCGGGATCAGAGTCTGGGTGAGGCAAGGCCGGTCGCTGTGAGGGTACGTACCGAGACAGTGGGCGAGGATGGAAGCGAGAAAGAAAGGCGGTCTGAGCTTGTTTGTCGTGATCCCTGTTTGTCTCCCTCTCCTCCACGTTACCACCCAAACTCGTCTCACCAATCTACTCGTCGTCGTCAACAGTGACGGCGACTTTCTCTCTTCATCATTGTCCATATCTACGCTCTGCTGAGATGTCCGGGAAAGCGCCCCCGCGTGGACCAAGGGCGCTTTTGAGTTCATTACCCACCCCGGCCACCACATCGCAGACCTCAACATCGGCACCTTCTACATCGACATCCCCATCCAGCTCCTCGAGCAAAATTGGTGCACAACCCCCAACGGGACCACGCAGTTTGGTCAATGGCATTCCTACTCAGCCCCGACCGAAACCTCTCACCAATGGTTATCCCCCTACGTCGCCAAACGTCCACCATCCTCCGCTAGCGCCAAGATCGTCGCAAAAGGGCAAGCAAGTCGAGTCAGGCTGGTCTACGACTGAAGTGAGTCTTTGATTTCTTTGACTGCAACCAGTTTGGTTCGACGTTGAACACGCATCTGTTTTCGTGCAATGCAGCCCCGGCTGGCGAGCGCGAGCTCTCAAGAGTCTGTTCTGCCATCAGTCCCCAAGAAACTGGCCCCGGCGACGGTCGAAGATGGCATGCAGCCTCATGAGCCTGTCAAGATTGCATTTGCATTGAACGTGCGGACGTCGCTCGCAGAGTCGCGATCACTACCACCTCAGCCAACTTCCGAACCACCACCACCACCACCTCCGCCAGGACCGCCCCCATCAGACGAGCCTCCACCGCCACCTCCGCCTCAGTCCCCTCCACCGCCGCCGCCGCCGCCCCCCTCACCGCCTCCTCAACTACCCCCGCCGCATTCGAGACCGCCCTCCCCTCCGCCAGCACCGAATGACGACCTGGCACCACTACCGTCAACACCACCCCCATCAACACCATCCCCACGTCCATCAACACCACCTGGCCATGACCGTGCGCAATCGCCCTCACCGCAACCTTCGCCCACGTCACCATCGCGTGCTCAATCGGCTCCTAAATCCAGACTGCCATCTCCTCCGCCCCCTCCTTCGGAACCGCCCATTCCGCTGCCTTCACATCCACCAGAATCCATTGCGTCGAGTTCAAAACCGCGTCGATCGCCATCACCGACCCCGAAAACGTATTCCCTCCCACCGCTTCCGTCATGGCCACCTTCTCGATCTGAATACCCACCTGGATGCAATTTCAAGATAATATACGACCCTGTCGTAGATAAGGATCGGGACGGTCGCATGCGTGCGCTTCTCGAGAAAATTCGTTTGGCTGACCAGGACAGACCCCCATCCTCGGAACCGCGGATTAATGGCAAAGGAAAAGGCAAGGAGGCGATCACGCGGTATGATGGGGAGGTGATTGAGGGAGAGGTGGCGCCTGTGCCCAAGGATCCGCGCAAGGGATCCGGATTCAAGAGACGGCCGGGACGGGAGGCGTTTCACGAGGTCAACTACGAGGTGCGTCATTCGTGGATATGTACACGAGCATGTTTCTGACATGGAGTCACGCGTACGAAAAGTATGATCAACATTCGTGTGGTCCCCCACCACCTACGGCTGTTCTCATTATGAATATTTCGCCCTTGACGCCGACACAACATATACGACGCGCGTTTTCAATATATGGCAAGGTCACGTCGTTCGAGCCACAGATCGACATGGAGACTGGGATGGCGCTTGGGGTGGTTTTTATTCGGTATCAAACACACGACGAGGCAAAACTGTGTGTGGAGCGCGCACATGGGAAGAAGCTTGGCGTCATGACGGGGGCTAGCGAGGACGAGGAGCTCAAAGTCATTTTTGACGGTGAGGGGTTGAAGTTGAAAGCCGTTCTCAAGGAGTTGGATGAGCGGAAGAAGCGCGATCGTGAGGAGAGACGGAGAAAAGAGCGAGACACCAAAGCCGCGCATCCTCCATCACATCCCCATCCTCCGCTATCGACGTCAACCCCGAACTCGACCCACACCCCTAGCGCTTCAAATTCGACATGGCGACCTAGTCATCAGCTTCCACCGCGCCCTGCGCATGTCCCGAGTGGTCGTGCGTCGCCAACCGCGCAGGCGCGTCCGATGGCCAAGAAACCACCACCGCCTATCTTGACCAAGGCGCGGATGAATAGCTCGACGAATAGTCGGTATACGTCCCTTCACGATCTCGCACCGCCTTCCGTCCATTCCTCGTCCTCTACACCTGTTGATCCTCGTGGACGTTCGTCGCATTATTCCCATGGCCGTGGCGACCGAACGCCGCGTTCTCGTTCCCCTTCTCCGATCGCACGTAAACCTGGCCAGCCCAGCGCGCGACACGGTCTTTCGCGTTCCTCTGCCTCCCCGGCCATTCTCGCTGCCCTCGCAAAGAACGGCTATGATCACGTGCGTCTCGAGCTCAGTGGGGGCGCCATGCATTCCGTTCTCGAATCCGACGTGCTCGCGTTCTTTTCGGATTTCAAGGTCGAGAGCATTCTACGCGATCATGGTGCCTGGTACGTCACGTTCAAAACGCCTGATTCGGCACGCAGGGCCGGGATGGTGCTCAACTCGGGTGGACGGACGATTGCGCATCATCCGGTGACTGTGTCCACGTGTCCACCGCCGTCCAAGGATGCGGTGGCGATGGCGGAGCAGGGCGAGCCTGGGGCGGGCGTGAAGAAGACGTGGACACCCGAGGAGATGGTGCAGTGTGCGGAGCAGGCGATTTTGAAGGAGCTCAAGGCGTTGTTGGAAAAGGATATCACAGAGCGGGTGGTTGCGGCTGGGCTGCGCAAGTTGGTCGCGGAGGAAAAGGCCAAGGTGACTGCGGAGTCGAAAGGGAAGGATGGGGGTGGCGTTGTGGTGGATAGGGAGGTGAAGCTGGCGGAGAAAAAGGGTTGGAAGGGGCTGTCATTCCGGAAACCGGGGAAGAGGGCGAGGGAGGTTGAGGTGAGGAGCGTGGTGGTGCCCGTGGTGGAGGAAGTCCAGGTGGATGAGGTGTTACCCGAGCCTGAGCCTGAGCCTGAGCCTGATGAGCCTGAACCCGAGCTGCAGCTGGAGTTGGAGCCGCTTGTGTCACCACCCAAGAAGAAGCGGAAGAAGGAGGTCGTGCAAAAGGAGCCGAGTGTCGAGCAGGAGGTGGTGGTCGAGGACGAGGACCTGGATGTGCGGAAGCGGGTCTTGTCGGAAGACATCGAGGTGGAAGAACCGGTGAAGAAGAAGCTGAAAAAGGATGTTGTGGAAGAGGAAGTGTCGACACCAGTGCCAGTACTAGTCAAGAAGGCACCGTCCAGGAAAAAGCCGCTCAAGAGGAAACCCGTCAAGGAGGTCGTCGAGGAAGTTATCCTCTCGGAAACGTTGGCGTTCGTTCCGCCCACCACGACGACGATCGATGTACTGGAATCTGTATCACGGTCACCCTCACCCTCACCTGTTCCGGAGTTGCCACCTCCACCAATACGACTTCCAGATTTGGTTCAGGAAGGTATCTGCGAGGACGACGAAGATCTTTACTTTGCTCGATTGGTACTTTCCGGAGAGACGGAACCCCCGCGTGCGCCATCGCCTCCCCCGGACGCTATCCCACCTTTCCACAAGCATCTTACAGGCTCCGCACGTACGGAGGGCTACTACAAGATCTCACACGCCGAAAAGTCAGTCTACGTCGCGCAATACACGCTCCGTTCTACTACCAATGTCGGAAACGCTGCTCCAACGGAGCAGCCGCCTGCCCAACATGTTACTTCTTCACGATCGAATCGCGCCAATGCACGGCGGCATGCGCAAGGTTTGGAGGAGATCAACCAGGTTCAGCGTGCCGTCGCGTTGTCGAAAGGCGAGACGGGCGCAGTGGAACTGTCGATCAAGTTCAACCAGCTGCAGACGCGGAAGAAGCACCTCCGTTTCGCGCGATCTCCTATCCACGATTGGGGCTTGTATGCCATGGAGCGGATTGCCAGGGGAGAAATGGTCATCGAGTATGTTGGGGAAATCATTCGTGCGCAAGTGGCAGACAAACGCGAAAAGTTGTACGAGAGGCAGGGTATTGGGAGTAGTTATCTCTTCAGGATCGATGAAGATTTGGTTGTGGACGCCACGAAGAAGGGTAATCTTGGGTGAGTTGCCTGTTTGGAGCATCCTGCCGTTTTGGAAACGTGTCTAACGAGCGACGGCGATGATAGGCGGTTGATTAACCACTCTTGTGATCCCAATTGTACCGCAAAGATTATCACGATCAGTGGGGAGAAGAAGATCGTCATTTATGCCAAGCAGGATATTGAGCTCGGAGACGAGATCACGTATGGTACGTCGTCTTTTTCACATTCGATTCGTTCACAAGTGAATCCCGCTTTTTTGCAGACTATCACTTTCCTATCGAACAAGACAAGATCCCATGCTTATGTGGTTCTACCAAATGTCGTGGTTATCTTAATTAAACCTACCCTCATCTCTCTCTCCGCCTTCCTTTTTGTTGGTCCGCGTCCTTGTTTCCTTGTTATCACTCTTGGTCCCTCTGGCCGTTACACCACGTTGAATGCAATTCATACCCTTCCTCACGCACGCACACAGCCATACACACCACGTCCAACTCACTGCGCTATGTATCATCGAGATTATTGCATGGTTATCGTCGTTTTCCCACTATTTCTGGTCCTTTTCATTGTACTCTTCTGATTTTTTCTTCCTTTTTCCCCCTACATTTTTGTTCTGTTTCTTTTTGAGTTGCATCGACGAGCAATTCTACTGACGCCATTCACGATCGATACGTGTGAATTGAGTTTGAGCTTGCAGGTGAGGTGACTTTTTACGGAATGACTCGCAATGGTGGCGCTTTGAACCAAACATCTTCCACTAAACCACTGCCATGTCCCGAGTTTATCGCAGATTTCCGAGTCGTCGGTAGATTTCAAGGCCGATGGGGGTGCACGTTGGAACTAATCGTAACGACGCCCCCGGCTTTGACCACCCGACACTCCTGAAACGTCAGACCAGGAAGCGACCGTCGTAGAAAGCAAACACCAGGCAGCTTCGAGCTACGAGGCCAAGTTTGACTTGTGATAAGAGACTCAGATACTTGGGATTTGGTTACACCGACGATGTTCGGGCTGGCGCTATTTTCCAAGAGGGTGAGGTATGGTAAAAGGTTTTGAGATGGTGCAGCTGCCTGGGTTGGCATTGATGGTAGTACCTGCCAAACCGATTTTTTCCAGGCTGGTGTTGACTTTGTCGTTTCGCCCAATGTAAGCAGTCTTCGAACCAAGAATCACGGCTTTTCTATAAGTGGCCTCACGCTTATTCAATCCACACCAATATCTCTGCCGGTACCCTCGTCGTTATCTCCAACGCCTCAGGCTGAGTGATGGTCAGAACGTGTTTGGCTCATCCACTCTGCGGTCAGAACGCGGAGTGTCTCGTCGAGGAATTCATGAGTGGTAACGTGACCGTCCGCTTTGCCAACTTTAGCACGATGGATCACGGACGCAATGGCCGCTGAGAAAGGATCTTACACGCCCGCTATGGCCATCATCTACAACATTGCCAAAGATGGGCGAGTTCTGACGTCTATCCCGACTGATGAATCATCGGTCATGATCAGGCATACGTGATGAGGCAGTCCTAGTGTGGTGGACTTGAACGTCCGTCCATTTGGTATTTTCGTTGGTGTATTCTATGAACTCGGTTGAGATGCGTCGATTACGAGCCTTACACACTATAGTAATGCGACACGTGCATCGAACTACATAGAACGACTGAGGTGAGCCACTCCGCATCCTACGATACATCGCGTACTTACTCGTACATAGTCTCTCGTTTCATCTAGCTACGTCTTCTCTCAAGAAACTCTTTCTGAACGGTTACTAATGGAGAGTTAGCCTGATTCAGACTTTGGCTCTTGTCCTTCCCTCTTTGACAGCTGGTATCTCTTGGACCGGGACTAGCAAGAAGGAATCAAACGGGAGCGGGGAACCACCATCATGGGCCAATGGGTGCCCGCAAGCCTAGTTTCAAGGTCAACTTCGAAGTTTGACTTTCCGAGTTCGGTTCCTTCGTCTGGTGGCAGTTCGGCACAGGGACTCTGGACACAAAAGACGAGCGTTTCCCATCTTCACCTCGTCACTCAATTTACCAAGACGCCGCACCAATCCTGGACGTTTCCGTGACGTTCCAGAGGTATGCGGTCAACCGTGCACGTTTTCGCATGACACCGTGTGTTCACAGTGCTGCCCGCAGCTGGGCGACGTACTAGGCTTATAAAAACATGAGGACACACTGCGCTCCTCCATCTCTTCGTCAGGCTGCTGCCATTGTTTAGACAACTATAGACGGGTATTCCCTCGTACCAGTACTCCCCATGCTCTTCAAATCCGTGTTCCAGAGCATCGTTCTTGCTTCCGCGGTACTGGCGCTTCCTTCCTCTCGATGTGGCGCTCGTGCGGCTCGCCGTTGGGAGGGGCGCCAGTCCCAACCCAACCACCGTCTCGAGCTGTCAACCTGCGGTAACTTATACACGGGTACATACAGCGTCAATTGGGCTGGTGCGCTCTGGGACGAGAGTTATGTACGTCACCCATTGTTGAGTGCGACTGATTTCAAGTCAAATTTATTCCTGCTTGTTCCTTCATCAGGCAGCTTTCACTTCCGTTACTGGTAGTTTCACCGTTCCCACTCTAACCGGCGAAGACGGCGCTGCGTCTGCCTGGGTTGGTATTGATGGGGACACGTGCAAGAGTGCTATACTACAGACAGGGGTCGATTTTACCATCAGCAACGGCAAAACCTCGTACGATGGTAAAGAACATCGCGTTATGCATCCCACTGTTTGTCTCACTGATCCCTTTCTTTTCTGGAATAGCTTGGTACGAGTGGTTCCCAGACTCCGCGTATGATTTCTCTGGCATCAACATAACTGCGGGAGACGTCATCAAGCTCACCGTCACGGCGTCTTCCACGACGTCTGGCAACGCCACAATCGAGAATCTGACCAACGGACAGACCGTGTCCAAAAGTCTCAACTCTACGTCTGCACTTTGCAAGCAAAACGCCGAATGGATCGTCGAGGATTTCCAAATGAGTGGGGGTCTAGTGTCATTTGCCAACTTTAGCACGGTGACCTTTACGGACGCCGAGGCGGTTGGGAATGGAGCGACCTACACGCCCTCTGGAGCCACCATTGTCAATATTCAGCAGAACAACCACGTTTTGACCAATGTTTCGATCGGAGGATCCTCTCTCACCATTCTGTATGTGTGAGTTCCCGGGAGCTTTCTCGTTTCTTTTTCGAAATGGACGACGTCGCGGCGGATAGTGCTCGTTATTGGTAGATACAGTGGTCCAGTTACTAGTCGATTTTTTTACGTCTCCTTCGTGTGGACCCTCACAATGCCTTCTTCGAATATTTATTTGTCTGTGGCCATTTATGAAGTCCTCTGTAGTAAAGCATGTCCCGGTCTGTGAACAGGTGCTTGTTCGCGGTCAGGTCACAGGATAACAACTACGTCATGGTTGCGCCCCGCCCTCGATCCGGCAAATGGCACTGCCATCTGCATAGTAGATCTCGACTTCTCCGACAATTGATGATTCTGTCAATTGTGCGCGCTTCCTACTGGCCGCCCTCAGAAAGACCCTTGTCTTCATATGCTATCATAGTGCTCAGTGTGAACATTGAATCACTAAGTCCTTTTTTTCTTATATCTTTGCCGATCTCCACTGGCATGAACGCATGCCTTCAGACAGGCTACGGGGGTCAAAGATCCAAACGCTACCTTCTCAACATCCCCCGTTCTAGGCTGATATCCGCCTCTCCTACAGACTCGTCGCATCTTCGTTAGCGCCGCTTTCACACTAGTTTATTGTAGAAACACTAAATGTGTGTATATAGTCACTTCGATAGAGAAGGTGTACCTACGGTTACATAAGCAGTGGCTGTACGTACTACTATGTCGAGATTGGGATCTCCAACATTTATTTGTCGTAAGCGTCGTGTGTCGCCTCAGGCTCGATGCGCCAGCGAGCATCGAGTAACTAAATATATTGTCAAGGGTATATGGGTAAAAGATAGCAAAGCCAGTGAAACACCGCTCGGAGCGTTTCTCATAATCACCATATTCCACATAGTAACCATGCGAACCCCCAGGTGTACTACAAATACTTAATCGTCGCTGACGATCCGTCAATCGAGACCGAGGTTAGGGTTTGCCCATTTTGAGCAATGTCGTAGATGACGGCGTCAGCGGGAGTGTATGATCCTTTCCCGGAGGCCATAGCGTCCGTAAACGTCACCGTGCCAAAGTTGGCAAAGGAGACAGAGCTCCCAGTACTACCGGAAGTGTAATCTTCGACAATCCATTCTGCGGTCTGACCGCAGAGAGGAGCAGAGGGGTTGGTCATAGTCTGAGACACGTTCTGCCCATTGGTCAGATTCTCAATCGTCGCTATCCCCGAGGTGGTAGAGGTAGTGATGAGGGTAACTTTGATGCGATCTCCGGCAGAGATACCGAAGCCAGGAGGGTAGATGGAATCAGCGGGATACCACTGGAACCAAGCTGTCGTGAAGGGTGTAGTGTGATGGTCTGTAATTCACGATTCATGTCATTTGCTTACCATTGTATTGATTACCGTCAGGAGAAACGACGAGGTCAACACCGGCCTGAAAAAGACCACCTTGGCAGGTGTTGCCGTCGATACCGACCCAAACAGCTGCGCCATCCCAGGGCGAGCCTGAAATGTTGGGGGCGGTAAATGTACCGGTGGCATCAGTGAAAGTTCCCTGTCAGAGTTAAGGTGAAATGAGTCCAAATGTCCTTGCGGGCCAGGGCTGTTGCGCACATCACCCTCTTGGACAATAGGACCGGCCCAAATATCATTTAGGTAACCACTATCATCTTGGTTGCGACGGTTCAGTCGTAGCTGGCGCTTGCCGCGATGGGAAGCCATGCGAACGCCATGTTGAGAGGGATGATGAGCCAAGACCACACTGAAGGCGAGCAAGACACTCGAGAAGAGAACGAAATTGAAGAGCATAGCGAGTAGAAAACGGACGACTATCGATCGTTGAAACGAGGGCAATTTGACAATGGGGTCGGAAGCGCCGCGGGCCCTGGGCCTGAGGCCTAAAACTTTATATATTCAGGAATAGGCATGTCATCCACTGTTGGCTACACTGCAAGTCGTAGTATGCGAACGTCCACACGGCACGCGGATTTGCTTCGCAACAGGCAATTCTGTCCAGAACGCGTTGTGATGTATTGATGGGTTCCCATGACGAGATTCAAGAAACATTCTGTGGTCACAAAACAGTAGATGAAGAAAGTTGAGCCTGAAGCTGACCTCCAAGTCCTCGGAGCCCTTCTAGGCTGTCACGAGGAGACTGCCTGACATCAGAACCAGAAACATCCAGTTACGATCGGTTTCAGTGCGCGACAAGTTTCAACCGGCTGGTCTTCTAACAACCGCGAGCGTCTTATCAGTAGTGTACATAGTGACCGTAGTGACTCGAGTCGGGTCCGTCTGTCGGGAAAGCTTGAATGTCATACGTGTGCCAAGATGCTTCCGACTGCGGTCCTGAAAGATTATTGTAATCTCTCGAGTGATCTCTCGATAAACTGACGCACTTGAGTCGGATGATACTTTGGCAATTTGGAGAGAAAAACGACGCGAACGCTTTTCGCCATTCGTATCACATAGTAAATTCGCTCCAAGGCACGCAGCGCAATGTGTAGTATCCACAGATGGGTCCGAGAGTTGCAACTCTTCGGGTAATGAATTCTCCAGCGTTAGCTTCGTTATTCTGACCGTCCTCCATTCAAGTCAAGGATTGGTGAACGCCTGTAATAGACGAAATTCGACGTTGTGTGGAAGAACAAGTCAGCTTGATTGAGATTGAAAACGTGGCGAAAACTCAGACGGCCCTTGTCAGTGGGTTCCTGACAGAATCTCTAATGACAGAGTCTCCACGACATCGCTCGTCCACTCTTAAACCCACAAAACAACCTCCCGCAAGACTCAGCCTTCCCCTCAGACCGCCCTCGCCTCAGAATACAAGTCCTCAGTTTGTCACGGCAAGACCAACAACGCCATCTCGCTGTAAATTCACGTCCTTCACCACCCTGCCGGCTAGTCCTACTCCAATAAACAACGCACCACCCAACCAACACCACGGTGGCTTCCGTGCACATCTAGCCCATCTCCTTCCCAGACATGCTGCGTTCACGGTCACCCTCACCATCCACCAGCTTCACAACGTCCCCCTTGTTCACGGCGAATTTGGCCTCAAGTGGAAGATTAAGGGCGTTACCTCCCATTCCGGCAATGGCATCTTGGACAAGGTTAAGGCTAGAAAGGCAAAGGGCAAACTCAACGAACGGACCCGACCAGTCACGCCTCTGGAGCCGCCAGCAATGATCCTCAAGAGCAGCGAATCCGATAATGCATCCCTTTTTGACGCGGCGTCCACCTCGGATGCGCATAGTATCGCCAACAGTAGTTCCATGCACCCACCGTCTAACGACCATTCCTCTTGGGGTCAAACGAATCACGCGACACGTACCCAGCCAATACCTATCCCCGCCGTCGTTGTTTCCGCCAACCATCCCTCACTGCCGCCCGTGGTACGTAGTGTCAGCGGAACCACGTCCATCACAAGCATGAGCAGTGCCTCATCAGCATCCTCGGCGTCGCCCCATGTCAATGGACGCTTCCACAATACCCTGGGCTATCTTTCAGCGGATTGGTCGCGACAAGGATCGGGACATAGCTCTGTGACCGCACACGACACCGAGACATCGCCCACCCCTCTTATCAATGACACCACGCATCACCTACAGGCTGCAGTAAAGCTTGACTACTCTCCCGCAAAGGGAATGTCACCGTTTGTAAAACTCAAGGAGCACAATGTCGTTTGGGAAAAGACGTTGAAATTCGTGGTCCAAATGAGCGTTGGCAGGGACAATCGTGAGCTAGGTGACTGTCTAGCCAAGCTTGTTGTCATGCAGGTAATGCTCCTCTGTTCTCTTCAAATTCGACCTACCAACCCGTCCTCTTAGCGCGTAATCACCGGTGATCCAGATGCACCTCGTAATCCTCGCCTCGGAGTTGTCTACATCAACCTTACACAATACGTTGATGCCGGCGTCATCACACGGCGTTATCTTCTTCGCCAAAGCAAGACGAACGCGACGCTCAAGGTTGGTGTCCCCTACTTTTCAGTCCTCCTGTCCCCTTAATTCGACTTGTTAGCTTTCCATCCACCTCGAACACGCGGCGGGCGAAGTTTCGTATGTAGCACCTCCTCTCCCGAAAGGCGAAATCCTCTCCGGGGTCGCCGGCTTCCTTCAATCGTCAGATGTTTACCGCGCGCGTCCGCTAGCCTCGGATCTCTATGCGCACGATTCCTCTGATTCGTCGTCCGATGATGTGGGTGTTGCCTCAGGCTCTGACGCCTCCTCCGTCGTTTCGGGGTCCGGAACCTCCCACGGAGGTCCAAGTCATGCCCAGGGCCATGCAAATGAACACAATAAACATGTGACGGTCAAAAAACAGCGACGCCCGTTCGAGATTGCCAAGTTGCCGACGATCAACGATCCAAGAGGTACAGAGAAACTGATCGAGGCGTTGTTCAATCCGATACCTGTGACGCAGCCCGGCGAGGTGACTCCGTTTACATATCTTGTCGATTTGGACGGAGGCGACGGGGATGGCGAGCACCATTCGTCCAGGGCAGATCGCACTACGATCGTCCAGGAGGTCGAGGGTACACGAAATGCTATGGCCGCAGACGGCGAGGCAGACGACGGGTCGTTGTACACCGACTCGCCAGACGACAGCGAGGTGGATGGGCTAGGGACTGACTATCATTCACTACGATCACACCCCTCGTTGCAAGGATCTCTGCGGAGCAAACGCTCGGCACGATCACTTGTGAGCAAGGCTGGATCAAAGCTCGACGAAGGTATCGAGGAGACAGCGGTCAGCACGGGCGTGCATTTGCTGAGCGGGGTAACGGAACGGAGAACGTGGTGGCAGAAGGTCCTCAATCCGCCCGCCGCTGGATGACGTCACGAGGGTAAATCGCGCTGCATTCAGGATGTTTTTCTTTTTTTTTCCATCTCTCGCATTTAAAAAAATACTTTTCTCTGGTTAATTTTGTCGCATGGGATGATATCGGCATATTTAGACTTGGTTAGATCGCAAACTGGGAAACTGTGTATAATGATATTGTTAGATTCATCATTCGTCTTCGCGTTCTTTGCTCTGCTATCTCGAATCACTTGGTTTTTATCCAGCGGGTCAGCTATGTCCCTAATGATTATTTTAATAATATAATTATTACCGTGAGTCAGCATCAGGAAAAAGACTGTGAACACAGCGGACTCCGGATATGGTGACGGGTCTGACGGCAACCCTAGAAATTGCACAGAACTTGAAATGGATCAAAACGGATGCACAAACGCATAAAGCGTAGGATGAGTACAAGGCACTATGTAGATCAGTGCACACCATAAACGACTGCCAGTGACCAGCGGACAGAGGCAACAACTTGAAGCAGAGGCAGGCACGTCGTCAAGCGAACGTGCAATATCGAAACACAGCTCGGAGGCTAGGTAATCTAAGGTGAGCACTGAGAATGATGGGACAAGTACACAATATTAACTGGGCCATCATGCATCGCCGTGATCTAACCCGTTTAGAAGCCACCACGATATTTCCCTACTACTACTAGTACTGGCAGTCTGGCACATCCAGGTCAAAAGAGGTGACTTGACTCAGGCATGTTGGAGCCCATCGTACTAGCAGATACGTCAGCTAGCTAGCTTTTTATGGACACCGTTCGTTGCCCGACCCCGAAGTCTCCGTTGAACCTGAGTCTCGTTCCCCCCGACCATGACTGGAGGTAAGCTATAGATACATTACTGTCCCTTTCGCTCACTGAGTGCCTTTGCAGTGATGCGTGACTTTGTTGTGTTCCTCACCAATGCCAATCACTGTCAATCAGCGGCGCATCGCGAATCGAAACTAGTCACCAAAAGTGACAGGCTACAAAATCCAACCTGAATTGCGACCACTGGCAGAATCTCTCAAGTAACCACCATATACAAGTCTGTTGGAACATGCCCGGTGTGTTATTGGGAAGAGTAACATTACTAGCAAAATGAAACCCCTAGTCCTTTTAAAAGGGAACGGGGCGGCGGTGGACCCAGGGGCAATTAATGGTATGTAATAATGAGGTACACATTCTGGAACCTTGACGATCGATGATCTCGTGTTCTAGGACTTGGGCCCTCAGTAATAGTAGGTGTTTCTGGATGATCCATTATCAAGTTACAGAGGCTTTCTGCGAGTACATCATACAAGGTATCCAGATCGTTGTCAACAAGAAGCGCCTGAAGTTTCCGAAGAAAAGTAAAAATCGAATGGTTACCAAAGTACCTCACTTAACCGTGCTAGGTAAGTGTGACATGAGGTACTGGCCAGGTCAGCGTTCCAGTGCTCAGCCTTTCCTCTAAGCTGTACCATCATGGACTCATTGCACACTGCCTTGATGCGATGTTCAGGGTAAATAGTTTCAAGCGGGAGGGCTACTGATTAAGAGTGTCCTTGAAGTCCTCCACACCTTTTCCTACTAGTTCCGCCCTACCGCATCTCTTCCCTTTCTCAGGCTCGCAGGCTCGCAGCTGGCTAGTTGTGGGTGCGCATTCTGAAGCATGAATGGCCACGGAATTCCTCTGGACAAGGCAGAGCTCTTGTCGACATTACTAGAAGCGCTCTTGTATGGTAAGACCCGTCACGGATGAATGAGGCGGAAAATCTACTGAACCTCACTGGGGATAGGTTTCTCGTTGCTGATGTTCGGAGGGACGATCTGGGTGCTGATAAATCAACGGTCCACCCATCAAGTGAATCACAAGATGGTCACAGTTGCCTGTTCGTTACTGCTGTTTAGTACAGCGGTGTGTATTTCGTTTCGTTCACTTGATAGACATGGACCATTGATTGATTGGTGTACAGCACTTTGTGATCGATATTATTAGGATCATGCAGGGTTTGATCTTCTACCGTGACACCTACCCAGGTGGGCCTATCAAATTTTTCTCCGACGTGTCCCAATGGACGCTCGTCTACAAGAATTACATCTATGTCATCCAAACACTAATTGGCGACGGCGTCATGGTAGGCTCGGTTTTTGTCGTAAATTCACGATGTCCGCTGAGTATCATGGTAGCTCTACCGCTGCTACGCAGTATGGCAATCTAGAGCTGTCATGATCCTGCCTGGCTTACTCTGGTGTTCCGTTGCTGGTGCGTGTGTTATTTGGGGCAGTCCCGCCGATTGATAACAATCACGAAGTAACCGGAATCGGAGCTCCGTATGCTGGATCTCAAGTATCGCAGGATACAGTCTTTGGTGGCAGCCTCGTGCAATGGATAACGGCATTCTACGCATCGACGTTCATGGTTAATCTATTGGCGACTAGTACGTCCCCGCGTTTGGGTAGATATTGAACAGTGTTTCTGAAGATGATACCCTGTGCCAGTTCTATTAGCTTATCGTATTTGGTATATCGACCGCAAGGCGACGAAGCTGCGTGTCCAGAGCCAGTCCCAATTACGTCCCATTCTGCACGTCGTTATCGATGCTGGCGCGATTTATTCTCTCAGCCTTCTCGCTGCGTTGGTCTGCTTTGCGAATCAATCCAACGGTCAATGTGTCATTCTACACATGGTCAGTCATCATGCTTCTCCCATAAGCGATGAATATTTCCACTGAACTTGACGTCCGCGGCAAGATCATGCCCATCATCTCCATCACATTTTACACGGTCATCATTCGCGTCGGGCTGGCCAATCGGGCGAACCAACGAATGGATATGCTTCAAGTCCACATCACGACTCTGACCGAGACCAAGGTTGATAATGGTCCAGCGACTGCTGTGGGTAGCAATATGCTTCAAGTCCACATCACGACTCTGACCGAGACCAAGGTTGATAATGGTCCAGCGACTGCTGTGGGTAGCAAGAACCGTCGAAACGAGATTAAGATCAATGAAGGGCTGGTGTGATCTCGTCTACCAACGTTTCACAGATGGTGTCACACCGTCCACGTCTTCATGACTTTCATGACAGTTGCTTCACAGACGCGGGCTTAACACTGTCGATATTCCGTCTGGACTGCAAGTACTCGAACTTATTATTGTTACCGTGGTTGTCCTTGTCCACTTCTTGTATTATACTATGATGTAATCCCCGCAGCGGATTACAAGACTTCCTGAGGTAGTTCGTTGACTTCTTTTCTTTCCATCGCGACTTTCCTCATATCGACTCGATAAGGTTGTTTCGCCCGTCCGGGGAGTGAGTAATCAATAATCTGTAAGCGGTTGGTATGATGCAACGGCAGGCGGTCGGTCTACAGCGGACGAACATGAGTCACCCCCATACCACTCGATCTCTACAATCTCACATACCTCCCAATCAACGAACACTACCCAGACCCTCCAAACAACCCCCTCACCAAACCCCCCTTTACTTCGTTCGTTCTTCTCCTTGTCTTCTCCTCCTTTTGCCGCTCCACCTTCTTCAATGCTACCTCCTTGGCCGCGGCTTCCTTGGCAGCAATTTCGGCCACGCGTTGCGCGCGTTTCGCCTCCAGCGCGTTCCGGGCGTCGAATTGCTCACGAACGAGCAGCCGGAGACGCATCCCTTCGTCGCCAAGGAGTGATGGGGACGTGTTGAGGAGGTACTGATCCAGTCCACCATGCTGTACGTGTGAGACGTCAGTCCCAGTGCCGGTACAAGTACCCGTTTCCGGGGAGGAAAGAACAGAGAGACGCACCTTGTGTATCGTCCTCAACGCTCTTGCTGTCACCTTGACTTGTATCCGCCTTCCCAACAGTTCCGAGACCAATGTTTTAGGGTGGACGTTTGGGAGCCATGTGCGGCGGGTTTTTTTCAATGAGTGCGGGACGTTGTTACCGTGTTGGATGGTTTTTCCGTGGAAAAGACCGAGGGCGGCACGTTTGAAGGGTTGGGAGACTGCGGCAGGAAGGGTAGAGAGGGTGGGCATGATGGACGGAAGTAAGTACGAGAATTGGACTTGGGATTTAGGATTAGTACAAATAAGCGTAAACTTGAGACTTGACCTTCGATTGAGAACTCACCGGGCAGAAACTTGCCGACTGTCGGTAGCAACATCACACCAAGACGCTCAAACCCTTGTGATTCGCTGTCGTTTCGCATCGATGTTCAAGAAGATAGAATTCAGAATGGGACACTCGATTAAAGTGAGCGTTCGGCCTTTATGTATTGGGTACAGATTTCTTTCTTTGCCTTGCTGGGACTCAGCGGACAATACTTCATGCCATCAACCGAGACATTGCAAGCATCTTTTCATTGATATCAATCCAACACCATCACGGAGGTTCGTCTCCATTTCCTAGATGAAGCCGACTGATGAGACGGTGATTACTACAACTACGTCACCACAGACTGACAGTGCTGGTGAGGTGAACCGTCCGACGCGTCCCCCCCCCCCCCGATCAGGCAGGGATCACTAATGGTAGGTGTGACATCCAACCAGAAGAATCTTTGCCCCTGCTGTACAACCGAGTGGTACTAGGACAATTACTTCCCCGTCGGCCGGTACGAGACTTGGATCAGGATGGACATTTCTCCATAGCGATGTAGCATCAACAAAATATCCCTCGCTCATGCAAGGGGATATCGATAAACGGATATCTTGTAACCTACAATACAATCTGGAAGCACCAATACGAACTGCCCCCGCTTAATCGGGCTCGTGTGGGTGCGTGTATCTCATTGGGGGGTACTACGTGGACGCGCCCGCGTGCGCGGCTTCTGAAGATACAACAGATAGAGCAGTCTGGGAGGACGTAGGCTGATCTTGTGCCTCAGGACAGGCGAACTCGGACATCTCCACGGGTCTAGGCTCAGAAAAAGGTGGTCGAGGCTGTATCATCGAAGAATACAATCATGAGTGAATACAGCCAGGGCAAACAAGGACGACCGTCCTTTACCCTTGCGTTCAGGAGGACTACGAAACCTTTGTCGTTGATCGAGCACGATTCCAGGGTCGTCAGTTGGGACTCGCCCTGTTTCGCGATCGGCGATGAACGAGTGATATCAAGAAATAGGGAGGGAATCAAGCGTACCGGAAAATATGATCCTTTGGTTGTCGATGACATATCCTTGAGACTGATGGATTTTGACTTTGAGATCGCCGATGGTCTCTGAGGGTTCGGCGTCAATCTAGAGCAGATCTAGTCAGTGTAACCAAACGACTCGGAGTCAAAGTTAGGGTACGAACCTGAAATTCGGTTGTCTGCTGGTATGCCTTTACAATTACCTTCATCGGGAACAAGAACAGTACAGCAGTTCGGCGTCGCAATAGTCGCAATAGGTATCTATAACCGGGAAAACAAACGTGCGGTGCCCAGTATCTATTGCGATTGTGTCCCACGGGCCATCCTGAGCGAGGTATCATAGAGATTCACAGCCAATTCCACAGGATGTTGAGTAAGGACATTCTTCTAGGAGAGCAGGGACAACATTGCATTGCAACATCATGATATGCTGCTACTAGTACAAGAAGCTGACAAGAACAACAACGACAGAAATAGATTGAAGAGTACTCGCAATCCAGAAAGGCTATACTGTAGAGTCAATTTCGTGCCACTGCCGGTGTCATGAATAGTCGAAAAGACGTAAATATGAGCTGCGCGTCCTGGGCAATTTGCGAACAAGCCACGTTGGCAGACAAAGCTCACACCGTAACCACTTCTCCGACGTTGTCATCAATCTTGACCACCCTCCGATGGTTTTCGCTACCAAGACCTGCTATCATCGGACTCATTGATGGGCGTCCACTGTCCACCTTGTTTTCGGTCAATGTCGTGATGTGAACCTGCATTCTGCTTGTCCCGTCCGCACTAGAACTTGGGCAAGGGGATGCATAACTCAGTGGGAATGTATTCATTCGTTGGTTCGCCCGATTGGTCAACCCGACACGAATGATGACCATGTAAAACGTGATGGAGATGATGGGCATGACCTAGAAGTAACGATCATTTATCAGTGAAGCTATTTCCAATCTCAAGCGAGGAATGATGCAGATGGCTGACCATGTCCAGAACCACATATTGACCGTTGGATTCATTTACAAAGCAGATCAATGCTGCGAGAAGGGTGAGGGAGTAAATCACGCCAGCATCGATAACGACGTGTAAAATTGGGCGCAATGGGGACTTGCGATGACCACGCAGCTTCGTCGCCTTCCGGTCGACATACCAGATCCGACCAGCCAGCAGAACTGATAGAAGGTAATATTTTCAGAAGCACTGTTCAACATTCACTGCAACGGGAGGACGTACTGGTTGCCACGAGGTTGGTGGTGAAGGTAGATGCATAAAATGCCGTGATCCATTGCGATAGACTCCCACCAAAAACTTCGCTTTGTCTTACGTGCGATAGGGTATAAGGGGCCCCAATTCCAGTCACTTGGTGATTGCCGTTAGATTGCGTCCCACCGCCCCAAAAGTCAAACGTACCAGCAACAGCACACCACAGCAAGCTAGGCAAAATCATGATCAGTCTAGACTGCCATACTGCGTAGCAGCGGTACAGCTAGCCATATGCTCAACGGACGTTGGTGATCTGAACAAAACAAAACAAAACATACCATCACGCCGTCGCCAATCAGCGTCTGGGCGGTATAAATGTAGTTCTTGGATACGAATGTCCATTGAGACACGTCCGCAAAATATCCGGTAGGTCCGGCTTGAGTGTCGCGATACAGGATCAGGCCCTGTATGATCCTAATAATATCGATCACGAAGTGCTGTATACCGACAAGTCAATCTATCTCGGTGCCACTACCGCTGATTCAAAGAGACAAGATACGCACCGCCGTACTAAACAATAGCAAAGAACAGGCTACCGTAACCATTTTACGGTTCACTTGACGAGTGGATCGCTGATATAATAGTACCCAGATCGTCCCTCCAAACATCAAAAGTGAAAAGCCTATCCCCGAAGATCAGTACGTTTTCCGCATCATTCATCCCAAAGCTGTTACTTACCATACAAGAACGCCTCTAGCACTGTTGACAAGAGCTCTGCCTTGTCTAGAGGAATTCCATAGCTAGTCATGACTAGGCGCCTAGCGGTGACGTGTGGACCCAATAAGGAGCGGGGCAGGGAGGGAGGGAGGGAGGGAGGGGGGACACAGCGAAGAGGAAGAAGAAGGATGATACCTTTAACTGGTCACTAGGCAATTGCGGCTTTAAATTATTGTCCCGGACATTTCATTAAAGCAATTGCAGGGCAGTGTACGAATTGGCCCTAGTAGTACTGGCGCAAAATATTCCTCGAATCCTCGTAGCTTAATCGTGACTCCTTGGACGGAAAGGATTGATGTGCAGTAGATCAAGATCAGCCTGCAATGAGGACGTGCGATTGCTATTGAGATTAGGAACAAATTGAGACTGCCACAAAGATCATCGATCATCTACAGTCCACAAATCGCGGCAGACTATATCGTCCGACTCGGAGTCAGCAAACAGTTTGGCCGAGGGCACAGCACAGCCTCTATAGCCGAGATATAATCTGTTCTGGGTTAGGCATCCTTTCCTTGAATCCTTCTTTTACCGAGTGCCACTGAGGCTATGGAAAGCGAGGTAAGCAGCGAGCGAATCTGCAATACGCTTGAATTTAGTGGAAACGGCACAGCATCGCTTGAAAAACAAACTCGAGGATCTATTATGTACCACTACAGCCCACGTTGTCGTCTACATGAGCATTTTATTGATTCCATTGTGGACAACGACAGCAAATTTCAACGCCGTGACAGGTTGTACTGGCATGCCAATCCCCTAGTATTGGTTATTGCCAGTGATCTCCGAGTCTAATCTAAATATGACCGAGGCTCCTCGTGCAGCACCGTGTACTATATCACATCCGTACAACACTACCATTACAACATGGTACTACCGCAAAAAGCTCGGATTGAACGCCGAATGACAACAGGAATACTGAAGCTATTTAGAGTCAGGAGTCATCTTACTAATGTCGAACGATGTCGTAAAAGGCGTGAAAATATGGGTGCGGCTAGATACCTCGTTCCCCATTTTGTAAACAGTCGCACATAGGTCACACTGTTTCCTCAACGTGTCTGTCTATCTTGGTCTCATTCCGACGGTCGTAATGATCCACAGCGGTGGCCGGACTCATTGGATGATTCTCGACCTGGTTCTCGGTGAAAGATGTGATGTGGACCTGCATCCTGTTCCTCCGGTCGAAACTGTTACTGTTGTCGGAGGACGTATACCCCCGGGCCAACGGGAACACGTTGCTGAAATGGTACCCTTTATTCGATAACCCAACCCGAATGATGACCATGTAAAACGTGATGGGGATAATGGGCATGACCTGGCAGTCGAGATGATGTTTCAGTGAGACCCCAATTACTGGTAATTGATGCATGATGGCTGACCATGTCTAGAACCACATATTGAGCATTAGATCCACTGATAAAGCAGATCAGTCCCGTCAGGAGAGTGAGGGAGTAAATTAAGCCAGAATCGATAATGATGTGTAAAGTTGGCCGCAGTTGGGATTGGTGGTGGCCACGCAGCCTCGCGGACCTCTGGTCGAGACGCCAGATACGATAAGCTAATAAAGCTGGTTGAAATGTAAACAATTTAAAAAGAGCAAGATCCATCGGAGTGTAAGCACATACAAGTCGCCAATACGTTGGTCGCGAACGCCGATGCCCAAAACGACGTAATCCATCGCGACAGGCTCCCGTCGAAAATATTTGTTCCCGATGCTTGCGACGCAGTATGCGTGGCTACGATTCCAGTCACTGTTCGATTGTTATCAGTTAATTCATTCACCCTAAACGACACACGTACCACCAGTGGCGCACCAAAGTAAGCCAGGCAGAACCATGACAAGTTTCGATTGCCACACTATATAACAGCGGTAGAGCTATCGAGAACTATTATCTGATGACATTCATCTGAACAAAAACAAAGCTTACAAGAACACTGTCGCCAATTATCGTCTGAACAATGTAGATATAGTTCTTGGAGATGAACGTCCATTGGGCCACGTTCGAGAAATATCCGATAGGTCCTTTCGGGTATGTATCACGGTACAGGACCAAACCTTGCATAATCCTAATGATATCAATTGCCATGTGCTGTGTACCTCCATCAAATCAATCGCCCCGTCGTCCACGAAAACGAAAGAAAGTACACACCACCGAACTAAGCAGCAAGAGAAAACAAGTTACCGTGAGCATCCTACGATTTACTCCGTAAGTGTCCCGCTGAAACATCAGTACCCTGATCGTGGCTCCGAACATCAACAGTGAGAAACCTGACACCTCGAATGTTTGTGATATCTTGCGAACGATTAATGAGTGAGCTTTACCATACAAGATCCCTTCCAGTAACGTTGCCAGGAGTTCTGCCTTGTCTAGAGGGATGCCATTGGTATCCATGTTGGGATGTGGATATAAAAGCGAATGGACCCGAGACAGGATGTCGAAGAACGGGTCAGGGGAAGGGGAAAGGCGACAGTGGGGGAAGACAGTGGGGTTAAACGTCTTTAACGGCGCTTTTAGGTATTTATCTCGAGCATCCTATCGCATCTAGCTCGGCAGTAAGTGATTGAGTCATGTGGATTCTATGACTTACTTGGAACAAACCCGCCACTGGCCTGCCAGTGGGCATCATTGCAGCGCCTTGAACACGGCAACATGAACAATTGCCAACCATCGTGGCAAGTTCGGTGTCTTTATCAGAAGCTTGTCTTCTCTCGTACTCGTGGCGGAATCCATGCTAAGTTCAAACACCACCAGGACACCTTCCCCCCTTTTTGTCATCGCCTCTAGCCGTGATTTGTCTTGTCGGGATATCTCGGCTTGCAGAGAGCCTTGGACTCCTTGGAGACGGCCTTGATCATCTGCAGAGATATGAATCCGTCGGATACCCCCGTCTGATCGTTGAGTGGCGCGCTGAGCGCTCATAAAACTACCGGCATTGCCCGTTGGTGCATCGCAAACGGCGACTCTAGCATATTTAAAGATTTGCCAACTTGAAGTCACTGTGGCGCCAGTGCACCAACGCATGCTGACGTCATCCAAACATCGCACTGATACCAAGACTCCAAAAAATAATCGAGAAGTGCGTTCCAGACTCTACTAGAGATGGCATGTCCGAGGCGTTGCGCCCTGGACACCTGCGATCGAACCAACGTTGAAACGTCGGCGACGGACGATCTCAACACGACACGACGGAACATAGTTCACCCAAAGCTGGGACGCGTCGAGGATTGGGCGTGTCCGTTTCAGGATGGCGCTCGTCGGGTGTACCTTTGTTTCGTACGTGATTGTTGACTACCGTCGAGGATTTTTCAAACTTTTAAGCGTCGATGCGTGGGTGAGCCTCCCTCTGACAGGATAAACAGTAGACGATGAGGTTTATGACTTGAGATAGCGAAAGAGAAGCGAGCGCGGGTTACTTGTGTGGGATTGCCACTGGGAATCATCTTCGCAGATCTCCCTGGCCTGTGCAAGGTTGTCATTAGACTTTACCCTTGAACGCGAGGACACAAGATCGGAATAAGCGTCGAACGTGGACGGCTGGCTAATCTATGCTCCCAAGATGCCATCTCCGTGACAAGACGAATACATGAAAAACAGAGGGATAAATGCGAAATGTCGAACTAGTAATACAGCTGGTATCCATTCAAGCATAATACACCAGGTGCCGAATAAAAAAGGGAGGCGTGAAATAAACAACGTAGACGAAAAACCCATGTCCTGGTGTCGCTCGCAACCATGATATTTTGAGATCGTAGTGTATATCATCCATGGCGTTGAAGGATAAACCAACACAAGTCTCTCTATCTCAAATCGAATGGCTCGTCGCGGCCACGACGAGCGCGACGAGAAACGCAGCCGTGATCAACAACCCACTCGCCACCGCTGCAATCCGACACCGTCTCACCCATCTATTCCGTCTCTCCCCCCTCGCAAACTCCCCCGGCTTGAGCGCCAACACCACCGTCGGTGGGCGAGTCTGAGCCTGACCATGCGACTGATTGTGAGTATGACTCTGACTATGCCCATGACTCTGGCTATGCCCGTGACTCTGACTCTGATCTCCACTCTGGCTCCGTCGATGATGATACGGCGGCGGCGGTGGCGGCACTAAACTCCACACCGACGGTGCCACGAACGGATACCCGTGTGACACTCGACTCGTATCAAAACTCTGTACGCTCCGATGGCTCTTGTTCCTGTTCGTCGCCAAGAGGGGGTGTAGATATCCCCCCTGTCCGTCAGTCGAACGTTTTGGGTGATGCACAGAGCCGAAACTGCGACCAGCACCAGACACGGAGCCAGGACCAGGACCGTACCCCCGCGAAGGCGGCTTGGGAGAGACGAGCCAGCCCCCAATGAGCCAGCACCACGGCGCGATGAAGCCGACCCAGAAGAGCACTTGCACAGTGTCCACGCGGTCAAAGCACAGTGTCCACCGGGACCGTGCCGTCCACGCCATCTCGCGTTCCGAAGTGGGACGGAGGTACAACGACGAGGGCGCAAAACGTCGGTCGATGAATGACGAGGATGCGGAAGTGGACGCGCCGAGTTCCCCCAGACTCGGCGCGCTCACGGCAGGGCGCGAGGGATGGAGGAACGGTGGAGGGATGGAGCGATGAGGGTGGAGGTGGCCCTCTGAACTTTGCGGGCCCGGTGGGTGATTGTAAGAAGGTGGAGAAGAAGATGTCGCTGACAAAGAACGAAGGTGCATCATCGTTCGTGCAGGTATGGGTGGTTTGATCGGTTTAGAAGCACCAGAAGCATTCTGGGCGAGTGGCTGATGGTGGCTCGCGGTCGGTGTATCCGCGTTGTCGTCCAGAACGCGGGAGTCAAATTGATGAACGGTCCCGTCGGTATCACATATGAAGCCTTCCTCTGCATCTACAAAGACTTCCGATTGTCCAAGTGAACACCTGCTCTCCCTGCCGATCCCTGTTCGAGCGGTCACGAAACTGTCCCTGCGGTCTGAGCCAGAGTCGTCTTCACGTATACCACCAACATCGAGGAATCCACGCGAATGGAGTGACGTTGGCGTTGTCAAGAGCGTTTGCCCTCTGAATTCGGGTCTAAGGTCCAATGGCGGGATGACAGGAGGGGTAGCGGAAGAACCGGACTGGTGTGTCCGCGTGGAGGACACGCTGATCGACCGGTTGAGTGGTCTCAGTATAAAAGTGGAAATCGGAGATGGCCCTATCGTGAACCATCGAGTAAGCAATTCTGCATCCAGAAAAAGACAAAAAACACGAGGAACGCTCACGAGGGGAATCGTTTCCATCCTCCTCTTTCCTCCTCAGAAAAGGCAAGGGCATTGTACCCGGATATGACGGTGTCACTGGGGTCTGGTTCTGGGCCTGCGCGTGAGGCGTGGGCGGTATTCCCCTTGCACTAAACAACACAGGTGTTATAGGGACAGGGCTGACTGGTGTTACAGTAGCCGTCCCGAACCCGTCACTTCCGGGGCTAATAGGTGTCACTAACGCAGCACTTGTCCTCGTATGCGCAGTACTGGAGCGTGATCCTCCCTCGTGACTCAAGCTTGGGAGGGAAGAAGGCCGTTTTTCAGGAGAAAGGTAGTCTTGTTCGACGATGGGCGAGAGTTGTTGGTTGAAGTAATCCTGAACGGGCAGGCGGAGCGAGTGCGCACTCTTGTTGGGATAGGGACGTCCTAAATTAGGACGTGCTGGGATGTTCAAACTAGGAGGAGGATTTGTGGGCGGAGGTGGCGGGAAATGGGGGTTGGGAGAAGACCGTCCGTGAACGAGTGAATGTGTGGATGACGACGGCCCAGCTGAATCCTGGGGAACCGAAGTGGGGTTAGTTGGGCCGATATTGTTATTAATATTTGTTCCGCTGCTTGCGGCGTTAGAATTGCTTGTAGTGCTAGGTAGGTTCAGCCAGGACACATGTGAAGGCGTCGCTGGGGACTCTAAACTACTTTGTGAGGAGGTTGAAGACGGGGTGTGGGCGTAACCCTGCCAATACGGGTACGGGTGGGTTGGAACGCGGATGTCGGGTGGAAGCGGGCGCGAGTCGGAAGACGCGGACGAGGAAGACTCAAGGCTCGTTGTGCTCGCAAGTGGGTGGAAACCCCGGCGATCGAGGGCTGAGTGAACTTCGGTGCTGACGTGGACCTCCATAGGTATGTGGGAGGACGATGGGTCGGGTATGGAAACGGAAGAAGTGGTAGGGTCAATTTGCTGACGTTCCTTGCCCTTTGAGTTGGTAGAGTCCTTTAAACCCAATAAACGGCGCATGTTGTACAGCTATGTGTGCGTGTGTGACTGTAGACGGCGAATCAACCATGGAACCACATGTGCCCTCCCACCGCAGCTGGTTCGGGGAATAGGAGATAGGCTTTATCGGTAGGCTCACTTTGTAATTTGGCTCCAGCTATTGATCGCAGTGGGAACTTTGGGAAAGTGATGATACGATTGTCCGACGGGCGCCACGTCGATGCACCAAAAAACCGAGGCTAGAGCAAAGACTTGATGGCGAGGGAGGTTGGAAGGGGACGGAACTGTGGAAGGGATGGAAAGGCGCACAGAAGTAGCGTCCGTTATATGTAGGCAGGGGCGGTGCGTGTTCCGCGAGGAATTTGAGCAGATTGAGCGATGGATGCGTGTCTGGATGCGTCAACGGGGCTTGTAAATGATAAAACGCACGACCGAGTCCTCGCGTATGAGCGGCTGACGAACCCGATGCAAGGTGACAGGAGTCGCATATCAGAATGCATGTGCGGCTAGCCAAGAAGCGTGGCTCAAGAGCACGCAGCATACACATGCCTGAGCGCTCAGGATGGTTCATAGTGACAAACGATCGGTGTCTCACCTCGGTGGCCGGGATGAATCTAAACTTGGAGGTTCGAAGTAGCTATACTCGTATTGACTAGCATGTCGGACTATTGGAAGGAACAGCGGATGCAGTCGTTCCTCCATTCTTCATCATGACCCCGCTGTTGAATCAGGAAGTGAATGAGAAACGGGGTGATAGAATGGTCCGACGGATGTTGCGCAGCCTCGTAGTGCAAGGTACACAATGCGGCCTCGTGTAGTCCTGCTGGTCAACAACGATTCGATTGGATATCTATTATGGATGATCATTCATGGAAAGATATGGAATGCATATTCATCACTGAGAAGGACATTGAGGAGACTCAATTTTCTCAAGGATGGTGGTGGGAGTCAAGGGTCGCGCCGTTGCGGTACAGCCTTGTCATCACAATCTTTCACCAAAACTGGATGCACAGAAAGCAAGTATCGTAGTAAGGATTGAATGGGAGTTGGGCTACTATCCATAAAAAAGTCCGGGTATATGAATGGTAAGTTATCAGAAAGTATAACGAGCTAGATCCGTGTAATAACTGTACAACGCAACACCCATCTCCGTCATAAGTACATAAGGACCATGAAATATTATGTCTTGACTTCCAAAGCGTCATGTGAATCCGATTCCCCTAATACAACTGTAACGGCGATCTCTGACACGGGAATGGTCTCGTCTGTCGAGGTGGAGTCGATATTAATCGTGACAGGTACTGCCTCGGATGTGCCGCTGTCCTCATGACCCTCCTCCATATTGTCCTCGGGTGCTGAAGATGCCAGAGAGTCCTCGTCATCTGCGCGCTCTTGATCCTCGGCCTCCTCCACCGGCTCGGGTGAGTTGGACTCTGGCTCCGGAGATCCGGACGGCGAATCAGGAAGGGGAACGCAATCAGGCCGTATGAGTGAAGCATCCTCCGCTTTATCCTTATCTTCGAGATCGACCTCATTGACGCCCTTCGTGACCTCTTTCACATCCTGCCGTTCAACGGTTGAATCTGCCTTGGGGCTCTCTGACGCAGAGTCAGATTCGATATCGGGTCTGGCAAGGTCATTTTTCGTTCTCTTCGCGGTGGAGGCCGAACCGTCGTCATCGTGATTCGCGGCGCTGTACGTGCGTTTGCGACCGATCGTCGGAGCATGGGACGTGGCTAGAGGGTAGCCAGATCGGGTCCGGAAGGTGAACCAAGTCAGTATCGAGATACATATAGCACATGAAATTTGTGATGACTCACCGTCATCCCTCCATGGACGGTCAGGACGAGGAAGGAAGGAACCAGTGACACGTCGTAGAAATTGAAACATGATGAACAAGACAAGGGGAGGGTGTGAAATAATGTGTGGTATGGCGCGCAAAGATATACGCGCCGCGTCAGGGGAACGTGTAGTCTGTTTGTCTTTATTTGCTTTTAAAAGTCCATCCACAACCATTGTTTTCCTCGTCCACAGCCCACAAAAATGAATGACAAGTCCACCAGCTTTGACTTACCACTCAAAATATATGTGGTCAAAGTCATCCACAAGTCATCCACCACTCCGGCACCGTTTTGTCGAGTCAAATCACTCATTGCGATCGATTACGTAACACGACTATCATATATTGTTCAAGTTCCAAATTCAAGATATACCCTCTTTGATCACCACCGCACACAATGACACTCGACGTAACAACCTTTATAAACAGCAAGGGTGGAAATGCGGAGGAGATCCGCGAGTCACAGCGCAAGCGCGGCGAGTCGGTCGAGCTCGTAGATCAAGTCATAAACATGTATGCCGAGTGGGTACAAAGTGCGTAACGACCTCGTCACCATCGGGATCGAGATCGACCACCTCTAGTGGACTTTGAACTCAACGGCCTCAACAAGCAAGTAAATGCAGTCCAGAAAGAGATCGGTGCAAAGAAAAAGGTATGCACGCGTGCCGATCAAGATATCTTATCTCACGACCGATCCTTCGTTCCCAGGCAAAAGAACCAGCAGATGATCTCGTCGCACAGAAGAAGGCGCTCGATGCACAGGTGGAAGCCAAGCGGAAAGAAACTCGTGAATATGAACTCCTTATGCGCCAAAAGGCGGGCAACGTCGGTAACCTTGTTGCCAAGGACGTACCCGTCAGTTTGACAGAGGTGCGTGTCTAGCTGTATCAGGCGCTGCATTGATCTAATACGGCCCTCTGCAGGATGATAACGCAACACTACGGACATGGCATCCAGATGGCCCCAACAGCCAAGTGGAAAAAAAGACTGATGTTATGCCCCACCATGAAGTCCTTCTCCGACTAGATGCCATGGACCTCGAGCGAGGTAGGCTTCTGCATGCCTATCCTTACGTCCCGTCCTCATCACTTAGTCCAACTTACACAGGCGCAAAGATCGTCGGCCACAGAGGTTACTTTCTCACCGACGACGGCGTCGATCTGAACCAAGCTCTCATCAGTTACGCACTCGACTTTCTCCGAAAACGTGGCTACAAAAAGATCCAACCCCCATTCATGGTCAACAAAGAAGTCATGGCGAAGACCGCCCAACTCAGCCAATTCGACGAAGAACTCTACAAGGTACGTTCGCCCCACATCCCCAGGAACAACAACCCGACGCGATCACATCGCAGGTCATCGCTGACGAAGACGAAAAATACCTCATCGCCACCTCGGAACAGCCCATCTCGGCCTTCCATGCCGACGAATGGTTCGAAGACCCCAAAACCCAACTCCCCATCTACTACGCTGGCTACTCGACTTGTTTCCGCAAAGAAGCCGGTTCGGCCGGCCGCGACATGTGGGGCATCTTCCGCGTCCACCAATTCGAAAAGGTCGAGCAGTTCGTTATCACTGCGCCCGAGGACAGCTGGACCGCGTTCGACACCATGCTCGCCAACAGCGAGGCGTTTTATCAGAGCCTCGGGTTACCATACCGCGTCGTCGCGATCGTTAGTGGCGCCCTCAACCTCGCAGCGTCGAAAAAGTGCGATTTGGAGGCGTGGTTCCCGTTCCAGGGGACGTACAAGGAGTTGGTGTCGTGCTCGAATTGTACCGACTACCGTGCGTCCTCTCCGTCCTCCCCTGTCGATCGTGCTCACGTCCACGTTTTAACAGAGAGCCGACGGCTCGAAGTCCGCTGTGGCCTCAAATCGAAAGATCAACAACGCAAGGTATACGTACACATGCTCAACGGGACCATGTGCGCCACCGAACGCGCGCTGTGCTGTCTCGTCGAGAATTACCAGACGCCGGACGTACGTTGTCATTTCGGTTCTTTGCTCTTTCGTGTGACTGATGACGATCCCCGCTGCGGTCGAATAGGGTCTCGTAATACCCGAAGTGTTGCGACCTTATATGCAGGGACGCGATTTCTTGCCGTGGAAGAAGGCGCTCCCCAAAAGTTTGCAGCGGAAACAGGCATGATAGATTAGTCGACGGTCTGGTAATAGATTCGATGTATGAGCCGCATTGGACTTGGGTCCTGCGGACGACCAGCGAGTGATAATAGACCAATGCATTTTCCCCGGGTGCATGTGGATTTACCTGATGTATTATTGCTCAAGTGACGAGAGTGAAAATAGAATGCGAACGGGTAATATTACAGATTCGATCGACCTAGGTAGCAAAAGTCAACGTGCAGTACATTAAATTAGCAAGTAAACAAAAAGCCGCGTCAAAAAAGCGGGGGAAAGCATGCAGGGGATCTGTGTATAAGTGCATAAAATGAAGATGGATATCCAGAGTCAACGACAAGCGCAGACGGTCGATGAAACCGCCCAGCATGATATGCATACGCCTATATGTACATATGGGACAAGTTGGTCTGCCAACAGGAATCAAGAAAAACGAACTGCGCGGCATGACTTGACACGATGCAACCGACCGTGCGTCGTCCGCCCCACCGGCGTAATCACGATTCGTTGAGGTCAAAATATGCCCTAAACATCGACTCTGTCCGAAGATGCCTCTCGGAAACGACACCGTGTACGTGCATGAACAGTTTCGGGAACCGTTTTGTAAAGTAACACAAGAACCCTTCGGGCATCGGTCCTAGCGTGCGCTTGACGTGGTCCGGAAGGTCTTGGTAATGATGTTTCTGCCGCGTGCCTCTCAGAAAACGCACAGCTCTGCGTGCACATAGGGCTCACCTTGTTCCGCAGGGCCCTCAGTAAATCTTGTACGCTTTTGCCGTCGTATTTCCGGAATTTGCCCAGGTTCTCGATAAAGACCTTGTCGAGCCTGGCGTGCCAGTCGTGGCCCACGATGTTAAACGCGCCCGTCTCGAGTACGACGAGATTGTGGTCCCGTGGGTCTCGACACATGATCTCGAAGCGATCAGACGCATCTTGGAGGAAATTTAGTCGGCGTGCCGGGTCCCAGAAGAAGGGATGTACGAGACAGGTCGTGGTATCGGGTCTGTGGAAAAGACTTGGGGTTAGGAACATGATAAAAAGATCGACACAGGTTAGACTTGCCGATGAGAAGCCTCCGGATCCAGCATCCTGTCAATCAAATCGACAGCCTCTGAACCTTCCTCTCCAAACCTCTCCAAACCATCCAGGTTTTTGATGTTTTTGATGATGTTGACCTCCCTCTCAAACCTGCCCCCAAAGGGATGCGATCCGTTCGTGAGGACATAGTAGAATAAGCACCCTAGAGCAAAAATGTCGACGGCCTTCGTGAGACGCGTCGTTGCTCGGGGCGTCGACGAGCCCCCGTTGACAATGGTACCTGTGCTACCCACAGACGACTGTGAGCCGTCGTCTTGAAGCGAATCGTCGAGCTTCACATCGCCACGAAGAATCTCAGGTGCTCTCCAGCCCACCGTCCCGGCAGCTTGCGCACCCTGGGCAGTCGGCAAAAAGCTCGTCTGATCTACCTCGAGCTTTTTACACAGCCCGAAATCGGATATCAACATTCTCCGCCCGCCATCCTTGCCCGTCGACCCGCTTTTGGGACCCGAGATGAGAATGTTGTGCGGTTTGATGTCGCGATGGATGATTTTGAGTGAGTGGAGATGGCGCAATCCAGACGTGATCTGCCGAAGTGCGCGTTTAGGATCAAAGGTTGCCACGACTTCCTGATGTTGATCTGGTGATTCGACCACATCGGCGAGTGACGCAGGACATAGCTCAAGAGCAATGTAGAGGAAGTTGCCCTGAGATTCTTGGTAGTAGTATCGGATGACGTTGGGGTGGTCGTCGGATTCCTGCAGGAGGCTAACCTCGCGGGCGGCAAGCGTGACAAAGTCCTGAAGGAGGCGTTTGACCGCCACTGCACGCCCTTGAAGAGACCCTTGGTACACCACTGTTCCATGCGACCCGAATCCTGGGGAACACGGGTCAGCCAGTCGCCCAAACCAATCGAGTCCACGAAAAGAGAAACCAAGCTCACCGAGAATCGTATCGGATACAACAAGCGAAGGTGTGGAAGGCTTCATTGCCGACTGAACGATTAACGTTGCCGAACCAGGTTGCTTCGTGGTCTCCTCGCCTGCACTCCCACTACCATCGGCCTTGGAACCAGCGACACCCTGAGCGTCCTCGGTATCATCCACACTACCAGCAGTTGTGGAATTCTTTCCTTTGCCCCCCTTTCCTCTTCGCCCTCTTCTCTTCCGCTTCTTGAACGGTGTATCCGTACCGTCCCCTTCTCGCTCGCTGTCCTCGATATCGTCAGCGGGAGGCACCCCAGGTGGGTCCAAAACCTCCTTTGTGATTGTGGGCGAATCTGTCAAGTGAACTTCAGGGTCTGATGAAACAGGGACAGAGGTCGGCGGAGATGTCCCGACGGCTGACGGTAATGAGGGTGGTGAGTGAATTGTCACATCATGACTTTCCCCGTCGGGTGCCCATGCGAGCGGCGGTGACACTTGCATCACGACACGTTCAGAATGATTAGCAGACAGAATTGGTGTGGGGACAGTGGTTCGGGGGTATAACTTTCCGGGGAAAAAATTGTCTCTGAAAAGGAAGATGGAACCAAACACCATGGCAAGGACGACGGTACCAAATGCGGTGGAGATACCGAAACTTTCCCCTATCGCATTCGCGACAGATGTCCAAGAAGGTGCGGCCGTAGACAGATTATTGGTGGTATCAGGGATATCCGGGAGTGAATCTACTGAACCAATGACATTATCATTATTTCGGGCAAAGTCTGTCTCGGGGGGAAGCTCGACGGAAGGGACGCCAGGTAGCTGCCTTGAATTGAGGGAAGATGCATCCAGAGGACGTTTTCCGGTCAGGCAACGTGTGTCAAAGGGTGATTGCGCACATAATTCTCTGAGCTTGCGACGCTTCGTGATAGCATCGACTCTATCCGGAAGGTCAGTAGAGGGAATAGCCGAGGGTGGCGGGTCGATGGCACGGGCGTTAATGCTGTATTCGGTGTCTCCGAAAGCGATCAGCGGGAAATGGTCATTACCCATGACGAACAGCGAACCCGTTTCCTCCACGAGACCCACATAGGCCGTGTCCGGGTCATAGATCGAATGTGCAGCTTTCTCGTCAAAGCCCTGCAACACATCTGAGATGGGCGGTCGAGGTTGCATAAGCACAAAAGGCTCGGGTCGTCTAGAACTTGATAGAACATCAAAGATTGCAACGCTAGAGAAGAGGCAAGCCATCGTGCGATAAATTCAGGGGCTGGGTTGCAAGGCACCAAAATAAACGCTTACACAGGACTGTCAAAAGTTAGAGCCCACAAAATTTGAGGTTGACGGGTATATGGGTCTCGTGAATTGATGTCTCGTGCTTTGAACGACATGATTTGGCCATTTGGCAGGGATTCGATGTAGATGTTGTCCGGAGTGCGCCGGTAGGTAGCTTGGACAGCATTGTCCTGCATGTTGGGCCCGTAGGAAGAAAACGAGAGGTTGTGAATGGGCAGCCTACGTCCGGACGCGGAGCGAGAGTAGATGGCGACGTTGTAATCTTTTCGACTGTTCTGAGCCTGGGCTACTCGATCCATTTGGAGAGCTCACCTGTACGGCCGAGGAAGACCTCTGTATGGACGGGTTCGTCGTTCGCGGGCAGATAGCCCTCGAGTTCATCCAAGTCTATCTCGTCCTTTTCTTTGAGGTCTTCAAAGGGATTCCAGGGACATTCGGCATTGATGGTCTTGACCTTTCCGGTTTCCAGCTCAATGGCCAAGAGCGAGGTCTCCTTCTTGCCCACAAACACACGTTCGTCATCCTCTTTGTCGAATTTGAACGGGGACAATTCGACGAGCTGGGACATGGACACGGAGAGCGGCTGCAACGGACTCGTAGGGGTCGCCATCACATATATATCGCCTGTCTGGGGCTCAATGATGTAGAGCTCCTGGTGCGTGTCGTCGTCGTCGGTGAGGTCGTAATCTATAGTAGCGTGCTTAGTGCGGACGAGTGGGGCGAGACTGGACGGGATATCTGTGGCTGCTGCGGATATGGACCATAGCCGTTGACCGGAGGTGCGATTGACGGCGTGAAAACTGCCGTCGATGGATGCGACGAGGACGATGTCGACGAGGGTCATGTCGTCCGCATCGTCGCCGAGGGTATGTTTTGAAGGGGTGCGTGCCCATGGATGGGCGCTATTGAGTAGCCTGGGTCGGGGGTTGACTGTGGAGAGGATGTCGCGGTGGAGACCGACGGTGTTGGCGAGGACAATGACGAGGAAGAAGAGGAAGAAGAAGCAGAAAGAGATTGGACGCATCGGTCAAGAAACGCCCATTGGATGTAGAAAGAAACAGAGAGCGAACAAGTTGTTCGCCTTGCGCTCACACACTTGCACAGCTGCGACACCGCTTACAAGTTACCATCAATATCCATGCCAGATATCTCAGTCGGCTCCCAGATTTTCGACCTTGCTTTTCATCCAACAAATACTACAGTGTACACCGGTCTACTCAATGGCTCTCTAAAAGCGTTCCGATACGACGAACAAGGCCAGCACCAGCAGGCCTTCTCACTCAGACCTTCCAAGCGATCTTGCCGGTGCCTCGCAACGGACCAAGACGGCGACCACCTCTTCGCCGCAGGAAAAGCCAGGTCTATTTTGTACGTTTACTCCCGTTGATCGGGTGATGCCAATCCCGACACATCTAGCACCATCGACACGTCCACAGGCACACTATCTGACACCCGCAAAGATGCACACGAGTAAGTACATCGCCCTCAGGACGCCCGGCCACCCCCTGATATTCTCAGTGCCTGTGTAGCTCACCTGTGAACCGCATGAAATATCTTCTCCCCAATTTGTTTTGCACCGGTGATGACGACGGTGTCATCAAGGTCTGTCTCTCTTCGCGTCACTGCCCACTGTACACACCCATCTACCATTTCAGCTTTGGGACCCGCGAACACCACAGGAAATATGTCGGTATACCCATCATTTTGATTTCATATCCGACTTTTTATGGCTTGGCGACAAAAAGCAGCTCGTAGCTACAAGGTACATTATTCAACCGCACCCTCAAAATCATCCCGTTCATTTTTGTCCTTTTCTGAAGCGCAGATGGCACACTCTCGGTGCTGGACGTACGTGGAAAAAAGACTGAGCCGCTTGCTCGGTCCGAGGATCAAGAAGACGAATTGCTCTCCATCGTTGCTATACGAAAGTACGTTCCTCTTTTCCTGCGATACTTACGGGCGTAACTTCCCGAAACATCCAGTGGGACAAAGGTCGTCGTCGGCACTCAATTAGGGATTCTGTCGGTATTCAACCGCAGTCAAGGATGGGGCGATTGTGTAGACAGAGTTCCCGGGTAGGTCACCACACTCTAACACACTTGATGTGACATTTTCTTAATTATCCACCAATATAGACACCCACAATCCATTGACGCGCTCTGTCCATTACCATCGTCATACCCCTCCTCCCACTCCACTATACTGACGGGGTCGTCGGACGGACTCCTTCGTGCTGTGCAGTTGTTTCCTACCAAACTTCTTGGGGTCGTTGCAGATCATGGCTCATTCCCTATCGAGAGGATCGCAGTCGACCAAAACGGTGAAGGAAGATGGATAGGCAGTGCAGGGCATGAAGATACGCTCAGAATGACGGATCTCAAAGACGTTTTTGAGGACGAGGATCGCGATGACGAGCAAGAGCTTGATATGCCCGTGCAGGACGAGGAAGAAGCCCATTCGGACAAGGAAGAGACCGAACGCGAGACACTGCAGTCCGAGCCAGGAGACCAATCAGAGGACTCGGATACGCCCAAGGAAACGAAAAGGAAAAGAAACAAGGGGGGGAATGACTCGTTGGCAGGGAGGAAAAAGAAAGGCAGGAATGAGATTGATGCCGAACCATCCTTTTTCTCTGGTCTATAAGTCTGAGCTCGATTGCAAGAATTGTGAACAGCAGATTAAAATTTCCGCGTCAACACCTATGACCAAAGAAAATGGAGCGCAAGTCCTGTATTCGGATCTCGTCATGTTGGGCGATCTGGGCAGAGAACTCACGAAGCGGTGCTTATGCGTCACGCTGTTTGAGAACACGTACGTACTCATTGAGAGAGTCGTTACCAGGCCATCAGTGATTTAGCACCATAATTGGGGTTCCCATCAAGGATCCCAGAATAAACCAAGTCGTCTTCTCTAGTCCGCTCTCTCCCGATCGTGGGTGTGAATGTCGAATAACGGTACATGCAGTACCGTCAACCCAATGGAAGCGCACAGCTGGACGGGGTCCAATCCGCGAACTATATTCCCGAAATATGCGGGGGGACACTCAGGCGACACGGTGGGTATGTTTTTCTCAGCTGACCAAGGGAATCGGTTGCTTCCCGCGTACACTTTTATTTTTGGTTGACTTGCAGATACACGCTAATGAGGTGAGTAAATGCGCATGGAAACGGGCTGGAATGAAGAGTACGAATCGTCGAGTTGGTGTAGTTCGGACCGATGAAATTCCCATTGAAAGGGTCGCGGCAGAGTTGATTCCCACGCATTCTTGCCCCTGTGTCAAAAAATGACCCCGATCACCGCAACAATGTGGCTGTACACCTGCTCACGCTCGCTAGTACGACTGGCTAATCTCTTTCACCAACTACAATGCTGTCACGAAACACTTTCCGTGCCGTTCGCAGTCCCACCACTGTGCGCTATCTGTCGGCAAGGGCATCCACAATTCTCGGCGCATTGGACATTCCATTTACAACAGAGATCCCTGGAGTCTATGACGGTGCGTGGGGCGGAACAGGCGACCTTCTCGAGAGCGTTTGTCCAACTACCGGCGAGGTGCTGGCACGTGTTCGCTCGGTACGCTCTCTTCATTTTATTATCACCGCCGCTCGCCTCATTTCATTCCCGACTAGGCCTCTCCATCCGAGCTGCATCAAGCGTTGGCCAAGTCCAGGGAGGCTTACATCTTTCTTAGGCGTTTACCCGCTCCTCGACGTGGTGAACTCCTGAGACAGATCCGCGAATCGCTCGCCGCACAGGTAAGACACATCATCCAAGACACATCCCGCCCATCACATTCGGACCCTGTTAGCGCGATGCACTCGGTGCGCTCGTGTCCCTCGAAATGGGTAAAATCAAGTCCGAAGGCATTGGCGAAGTGCAGGAATTTGTCGATATCGTACGCGGTACACGCTCGCAGCCTCGCGCCTTCGCTGACTCATTCTCTAGTGTGATTATGCCACCGGCCTGTCACGAATGATGAATGGCAGGGTCGTCGCCTCGGAACGCTCTGGTCACACCATTCTGGAAGGTGGGTTCTTTCAATTACATTTTCCCCCTTTGGTAGCTTCTCTGTTGTTCACTCTGTTTCACATATAGTCCCGAACCCTCTCGGTGTCGTTGGTGTCTTAACTGCGTTCAACTTCCCTGTCGCAGTATACGGTTGGTACGTGTTTGACCCCATCACCCTGACCCTTACCCGCATAACTAATCGGAACTTGCTATCACCGACTCCAGGAACTTCTCGCTCTCTTTTGCGGCTGGAAATGCGAATGTGTGGAAACCCTCGCCTACAACACCCCTATGTGCCATCGCCGTAACAAAGATAATCGCTGACGTATTAGAACGCAATGGAATCCCAGGTGCTGTCTCTACCCTTCTTACTGGTGGTAAGGACCTTGGCGAGGCCGTCGTCAATAGCGCAGATATCCCATTAGGTACCTGTCCCCAACACCCCGCTTCATTGATCCTAACACCATCATTTGTAGTATCTTTCACCGGAAGTGAAGCTGTTGGTCGTGTGGTCGGCAAGGCTGTCCAGTCTCGTTTTGGAAAAACAATTCTGGAATTGGGAGGAAATAATGGTATGAATTTCAATGGGGTTCAAATCATGACAGACCCGAGATACCAGTTTCTTCTTTTGGCTCACATTCATCACAGCTTCAATCATCATGCCTGATGCAGATTTGTCCATGGCTGTACCTGCAGTCTTCTTTGGTGCCGTGGGCACAGCCGGGCAACGGTGCACATCAACAAGGAGATTGTACCTCCACCGTGACATCGCATCCCGTTTCCTGGATGCACTTCAGAAACTTTATGCCATTGTGAGGGTTGGGGATCCTCTCGTCGGAAGCACGTTGCTCGGTCCCCTGCACACTAGTGCTGCAGTCGGAATCTATTCCAATGCTGTTGAGCGGCTTCGAGAGAAGGGCGCGCAAATATTGACAGGTGGACGGCGATATGACCAGGAAGGTCTTTGCCAGGGGAACTTTGTACAGCCCACCATTGCAATTCCCAAATCCGTAGATCCAACAGACATCATTTGGAACACTGAGACGTTTGCACCCGTGTTAAATGTCGCTATTTTCGACGAACTGGGACAGGCGATTGATTGGAACAACGCCGTTCCGCAAGGGTTATCCAGTAGTTTATGGACACGGGATTTGCGCAACCTTGGGAAATGGATTGGCCCACAAGGTTCCGACACTGGGATCGTTAATGTCTGTTTCCCGGTTTGATCACAAGGGGTGAGACTTTCTGACTCTCGTACCCAGGTCAACGTCGGGACTAGTGGAGCTGAGATTGGTGCCGCGTTTGGAGGCAACAAGGTTAGTATTTCACACATGCAATCAACGTCCGTCTTCTGATATGACTGCCGTAGAGCACTGGGTGGTAAGTTCTTGGCAGAGTCTGTCGCCGTCGGAAGTTGACGGTCTCTCTCCAGGGGCCGCGAGTCTGGCGGTGACGCATGGAAGCAATATGTGCGCTGGAGTGCGTGCACCATCAACTTTTCCGATGCCGCCCCTCTTGCACAGGGCGTCGATTTTTCGGCATGACGGAAAGGTAACGTTTCGAGCGTCAACGAACGGCGGTGCAAAGCACAGCGGGTCGTTGGAGTGACTGTCAATGATGCTTAGCTTGGTTCACATCACGACGACCGGAGTATTGAGTTAGTGGGCATGAATACCCGATTCTACGCCTGTTCGATTGCAATAATAGGTATGGAGTTAGTGCATTCGGAACATGAGCGATCAGTGTCGTGAGTGATATATAATCGTGAGAGCTTGTCCATTTTCAGCTGTGCACCGACAATCCAGGATCTTGCCCACCCTTGCAACCGACTTCTTCCCAAGTGCCTGTCTAATAGGGTGTCAGAAATCCTCCCAGATCTGAGGGGGGGCCACGAGTATGGTTGACATGTCATCCGGCCAAGGGGGGTCCTGATACCCCGTTTAATTTTGGGGCGGTGCCCAAGTGAATGCGGCATCGCTAAGGCGAGTCCGGTGCAGTCAACCCGAGTGCACCTTGTACAATGCCGATTATAAGAACGTTGGGTGATTATCTTACAGGAGTTTTAACTCCACCCCTGCTGTTATTATCCTCCTTGACATCTCCGTAATACTCTAGTTTCATTGCAAGGTTCTCTGCCTTGGTTATACCCCCCCTTCCATTCGAACCTTGTTCCGCAAACTGAGCTTGCCTAGCCAAGGCCGACGAACCCGACGTCCCCCCTCTAGACTTTTAAGCGCGCATTGATGCAAACACCGGACGACCTTCCCTGGCCCGAGTTGGGCAATGTCTCGAGAGGCGCTACCCGCGGTAATCAAGGTCAAAAAGGCGCGTTGGGGCCTCCTGACCAGGATGGCCGCAGTGTGTTACAGCTACGAGTCCAGCCAGGCGTGCTGTCCGTCAAGCTAAATCGACGCTCAAGCGAGTGGTATCGCACCCTCGACAACGAGGTAAATCGTGCGCTCAAACTCACGAAAACGTACTGGAGAAAAGCGCGGCGACGTCAAGACTAGTGAGTCGTTTACATAGCCTCTCTATTTTTTCCGTTTGGTTCTTTGTCGTTGACGTGAACGTGCCTCGTGTGCCTTTGGTTTTTTCCCTTGCTCCTGATACGTTGGCACTGGCAGTGACGCGCGTGCGGACCAGGACCATATGGAGCTGCACGAATGGCTACAGCAGCTCAAAGACAAAACCATGTCCCATCTCGAGGTACTCATGCAAAAAGGCGACATTCAAGGGCCTCCATATGTCATGCCGGACGATATCGAGCTGTCGTTTCTGCGAAAATTCGTTGAGCGGCATAATGCGGGCATCCCTCACAATCCTCGACTGCGCCACCTCGGGCCGAATGCGCAGCCTCCTCATATAGATGAATCGATGGAAGTATCCACGCCTGAATTATCTGACCCAGGCTATCCTCCTCCTGGATTAGTCGACCACCAGATGGCACGCTTGCAACCAGGTAAGTCACATTTTTCATTGCTCATCGCGACGGATCTAGTGAACCGAGCGAAAAAAAATATGCGTCGCCGCCAGAGAGCGCATCCAGTGTCTCAAGTCCTAATTATGCGCCTTCACCAGGAACATCGCATCGCCCTCATCTGATCAGACCACCGACATCGCCTTCGACAGCGACGTACGAGCAGCTGATACAAGAAGCACAAGCATCAGGTCAGAGGATGAGACACATCGTATGGTATGGGTGTGGGATTTAACTGTTGGTGCAAGGCCAATTTCTGCAGGAAGCCAGGGCCACGTTGTCGCGAGCGCAATCACAGACGCAGGACGTGTTCCAGCGGTATACCGCCTGTCTGGAAGGGGAAGCTCGTGCTAGGCGAGAAGTCGTCCTTGCCGAACAACATCGTGATGAATTGAGTAAGTGCCTGGTCGCAGGGCGGGAGAATATGTTCACTAAATGGTTTAATCAGTGTCTGCGCTGCTCTCACGAACACAGACAACGGTCGGTACGTAAGATGGGCATTTTGGATACCCCCTTTCCGCGGTTCTCACACACGATGTCCACGACACAAAGAATATGCACGCCATGCCTCGTTGCCTCAAGAGGACGTTGGGAATTCCCAACACCCACAGCATGCTCAACACAATCAACAAGACGTAAGATTGTGCATTCTTCGGGTGGGGTGGGCCGGTTAACATGCATACTTTGGCAGTATTCGTCACACCACCTCGCGGAGCGCAGGGCTTCGGTTGACATGGTGACCCACAACAGCCCTAGGTCGCTGGACTGGCGGCAGACGGACGTGTCGAACTCGTATGCAGGAGGGTTGGAGGCAATACCTCAATCGGAGGTAGGGAATTTTGTTTTGCCGTCACGTTGGACCTGAGTTTACAGTGTAGATGCGATCATCAAGCGACTCCTTCAAGCCAGAGCGCAAGCACTCGCGGAGCTGGGAGCAGGGTGGGCAGGTTGATATTCAGCGTATGTGCGTTGTCATGGACTGGGGGGAAATTTTTGACTCTTTTGGGGGGTATGCACCAGTTTTGCAAGACGTCGCAGGAGGACTGCCACCACGAAAACGAACACATCACATGGTCGATCCGAGTGGACACAATGCCTCCTTGATGTCGCAGACGATGACACTGCCTCTATGATTTGATTTTTTTTGGCGCTGGTCGCGGTCTCGGTATTCATACATATACCCGGGGGAAGGCTCTGACATTATTTGCAAGTCTTGGTATGGGTAACCGAAATCGACGCACGGCGCAGCTTCGCATCGCTCTCACTCTCCGTTTTCATTTGCAATGGGCATAACCACGGACAACCAACTTTTTTTTTTCTTCTTCTCGTCACGCTCTGCCGTCGCTATTCACATTGCTTTGCTTGGCTTGTGTTATCAGCCTGTATCTGGACCGCTGTATCCCCTCGCCGCTATTTTATATTCGGGAGGTTCGCATCAATACACCATCCTACCTTGTGAAAATCACTGGATGACGTGAACTGCATCAGGTTTCACCCGGTTCGCTAGGGTTGCAGGGGGTGGGCTTGTGGGTACGGAACTGGGAACGCCTGGGAGTGAACACGGACTGTGGTTGGTTCAAGGAGTGAGGTGAGATGGATTTACCGGGCCATTTTTTCCTGGGCGAGGTTAATTGTGTTTTGGTGAGACCGCGGCCACTCCCACTCAGTGACTTTGATTATGTAATGCAATGATGAGCAGCGTGGGTTGTCTGCCGAATGTTCGGACGAGCCGACATTGCGCGGAAAAAAAAAAAACCAAGTCGACCCTTCAATTCAGCGCTTGAGCCGACCCACCCCCGTTGGTCTCACATTTGACAAAGCAAACGTCGCCACGATACAAGCGTTCGGGGTGCACGACCCACTGTGGCGCGCTTTGTCCAACGTCCACCCACTCCAATTGAACACGCTTGGACAACAATGGGCTGTGACGACGCTGGGTGGTCGCGATAATCGCGTGCAGCGACACGTGTGGACCACATCTCTCATCTTTAAAAGGCGTTTGTCGTCCGTGCACAGATGCGTTATCCATCTCATCCTTTTCATTCCCGACACGTTCTGTCACTCGACGATTACTCTCTACAACTCTTTGTGTGTTCTATCCTTGTCGTGTTGAGCACGATGACCGCGTTATCGTTACACCATCCAAAGTATCGTAGTGAGTCTCTGTCTGGTTGTTATCAAATGAGACAAGGTCCTAATGACCCACAAAGCAAAGCTATGTCGTCACATTGCCAACGGGCGGCGCTGCCCGTACGGTAAAAAGTGCAGCTTCCTCCATCCTGCACCACCAGTGGACCCTCTCTCGTCTCCATTTGCACAGTATCTGATCGACTGGATCGCGCTCTTGCCACGACTCATTGCCCTCTCGAACCAACAGGCCACTATGAACAAGATGTCACGGCAGCACTCGCCACCGGGACCCCAGCTCGTGGAAGAGGACTCATCACCGGCGACCTCTCTCCTTTTATCAGCCTCCGACTGCACGTCGGCGGAACAAGTGCCACAGAGAAGGCGAAGCACGAAGCAACCAGAGTACGCGCACCGCTATGTCGCTCGGACAGGGGACTCGTGCCCCATCGGGGCACAACGCAGATTGTAAGTCCTTTTTTTCCCGTTTACGTGTTACTGCAGTGTGTGTGGGGGATTTCTGATGCATCGCATTGATAGTCAGCATGACGTGGCTGCGCCACCTATTGGGGTTGCTCCCAAGGGGGAACAGGTTTCCCCGTCGGAAGCTGCTGATGATCGCAGGGATCACGCACGAACCATCAGTGGCGGCGTTTTGATGGGAATGCAAACGTCGCCAGTTACCGGTCAGACGCGTTTGGGTCCCCCTCAGCAGATAGAACCCGAACAGGCCCAACTGGCTCCGCCGTTGCACCAGATTGCTTTGAATGCCGCCATTCGCAATGGCGTTGCTGGCCAACAGCCCATGTATTGGCCGGGTTACGCGTTACAGCCATATCAACCTTATCATGCCACTGTACCCGCGACGAATACCGTGCCTGTATCTGCTCCGATCTCCACTGTAGAGCACAACCACAACGTTTATCCGCCGGGGCAAGCCACGGTACAAAACGACGCTGCACTGCCAGCCGAGACTCGGGCAGCTCTTCCTGCGAGAGCGTACCAAGTCGACGGTACGACCTACTTTCCGACACAGATGCCACCCATACCCCCGCGCGCGCCGGTAGTATACCCGATTCCTGTCCACCCAACTCCGTATACTCATCCCATGGTTCCCGCATACCCGCACTATACTGCTGCTGCCCCCCTGCGAGCCAGCCACTACAATACGTTCTCCAATCCAGTCATGAACGCCCATCATCCACCGCAGACGCGTTTCGATTCGTTTTCCCCGGACCTGATGATTTCAGGTGAACCGCCCGTCGTTCCTCAACTCAAGAACCACCACATCCAAACGTTTCCTCCCCCGTCTGGGTCGGTGCTTACCGGGGATCTGGGCTCGACTCGTGTTGCAGACACGCTCGAGGTCACACAAGTCCGGCCAATGGGTCAAGAGTTTCCTTACGAACCTCCCAAAAACAAGCGGGTAGGCCATGCGCGTCGGATCAGCGTCAGTACCAAGAAACATGCTCGCAGTACCAGTTATAGTGGCTGATCCCTTGGGTTTCACGTCTCATTTTCTCATTTTCATTTTCAACAAGCACACGCATCGTAGACTGATCCGTATGTACACTTGACGTCTCTTTCATGTCCGCATTCTGTTGCTGTTTTATATCCGCACCATCTCTCATCGATCCACTCTATCCATCTTTTTCATCTCTTTCAATCATTGTGCATTGTCATTGTACCACGCAATATGTTACATTGTACGTTTCATGTTTAGCAAGGAATCAGTTGTCTTTTATATCATGCATCCTGTTTGTAAGTTGATGTAGCGATGTCGATGTTGTACCCAAGTGTCTTTTTCAATCATGCTGTCTTGACATCATGGTTCGATCGGTGTTAGCCAAGTATTGGGCCGAGTCTCTGTCCTTGTTGCTAGCTCCGCATCCATACATCCGATCACATACGTCTCTGGCAATCTTTCATTAAGTGTTCGCGGAGCTGTGGAAATGCTGCCTCATATCCTGTCGAGAACGCTACAAGTCAAGCTGTCAAGCTTCAAGGTTGAAATGTTGACGCAGGAACCTACGATTACATAGTACAACTAAGTAAAACAAGAGAAAGCAAGCAGAAAGGAAAATGAAAATGTCAGGATGGTATGATAGTAGTACACACAAGAATCCGATAACAAAAAAAAAGAAAGCACGATGCGTAAATGAATAAATATGAAAATGGGGGGAGTCAAAGGGTCCCAGGTGCCCAATCAAGAAAAGAAAGAAGATGAAAAAGGGAAAAAGAGAGGTATCCCATCAAGGACGGCAAAGGGGTGTCCACACCATCATGGACAGTAAAGACGTCCCCGGCAATCGGGCGGCTCCGCCGCTCCCGAGCGTCGGGTCTCACGAGTGTGGGCGCCTCGCCCAGTTCCCGGAAGGTCGCACCTCACGCGAACAACTCGGCGCCCTCGATTCCGTACGAGAAATCCAGGGCCACGATTTTTTGGTCATGTGATGTACTGACAGAAAAACATCATGTCAACCTTCATGCCGGACCCGAAAAAATAAAGCTCTTACCTGACAATCTTGCCAACGTCGAATTTGACGTCGAAAATATGACTGGCGTGGAGGTTCCTAAACTCTCGCACCAATCGGCCTACACCTTTAGATTTCCGGCAAGGTTGTTCGCCTCCAGGCTGGGAGACATCGTTCTCCACCGCTTCTCCGTGCCATTCCCAGACTCTGACGCTCTTATCGTAGCTTGTACTCACGATATAACCCGTTCTCGGGTCGAAACAAAGGGCCCTGACAAGCAGGGTGTGTCCAGCAAACGTGTGCAGGCACTCGCCAGTGGAAGCCCGCCACAATTTAATCGTGCAATCGTTAGATCCACTCAGGATGAGACCGTCCTGTAATATAATGAGCAAATTTAATATGACTAGATGCGGATGTACCTTGAATTCGATACAAGCTAATCCCTTCTCGTGCCCTTCAAACACCCGGATACATTCACCCGTTTCAACATCCCAAAGAATCATCTTCCCATCGCCACTTGCGCTTACGAGGCGGCCGTTCTCCAATCCGACGGCATTCACCGGGCCTTCGTGTCCACGTAAGACCGTGTGCAGAGTCAGCGTCTTCCGGTCGTAAACATGCATCAAAGCGTCTTTGGAACTTTGTCGAATATGAGTAATGTCGGTCCGACATTCGCGGAAGGAACTTACCATGAGACAATCCAATTTTCGTCCATTCTCAAGTCCAGTACACCTCCCGAATGTCCTCGGAGAACTTTGCGTAGCTCCGCAGATATCTTTCTAGGCGGGCCAAAGCTCCCAGCGGCCGCGGCCGCATAAGAGATTCTCGACTTTCCTGGTCTACTGCCCCCTGCTGAGGCGACGTTTTCCCCAGGACCTACAGGTGTGGAGACGAGATCCCAGACACACACCGTGCAATCGCTGCTTCCGCTGACCATGAAGCCACGGCAGACGCCATCGCTGCCCAGATCCCAGTCACGTTCAAATTTGAGGCACAGGACACTGCCTGTATGGCGCTCAAAGGAAGCAACACACTTGCCGGTCTTGATGCACCACACTTTGATCGTGCGGTCTCGTGAACCCGATATGATACGTGACGAATCAAAATCAAGGCAATAAACACTGTTGACAAGAGTCAAGTCATGGCAAAGGCGAAGATTCAATGTCCTACCTGTCTCTGTGACCATCGATTCTGAGAACCCGAGGTTCTCCTTCGGGATCCCGCCACCGTTGCTCAAGGACTGACCGACCGCGGTACAGCTTATACCAGTCAAGCATGAGAGGGGCTTGTCTCGATATTGGTTGCGGCTCCGCCGGCAGCGGCGCTTCTTGCTTCTCAACTTCGAGCTCATCGTTATCTCCTTCCTCGGGAGGAGTATCCGAAATCTGACCATCTTCTCGACGTTTCTCACAAGGGTATATGAACACCCCTTTGCCTGCACCCTCATATCCAAGCTTTGCAGTCTCCTTGAGTCTCATATTAGCGCGATCGAAGTTGACGGCCCATCCTCTCGGCTCGTCCCACTGTTCGCCGTCATATTCGTGTTCGGTGGTAGGTATCGAGAGTCCGTGGATACCTTCGTCTTTGATGCCCCAATATCGGCGTCCAAAACCTCCAAAGGAGTCTTTGGTGCGGTGGCAAAGGTCTGAACTTTGTCCGGGGGCGGGATTGGGTATACGAGGAACGCCTTCTCGTGCTTGCCATAGACCCCACCAGACGCCGTTGTCGAGGGCAAGGGAACGCCATGCCTTGCAAGTTGCGGAGACAGCGAGGACGCTGCGTAGTGGTAGGTAGGAAAGAACCTGGAGAAATAACTCGGGGGGTAGCCGGGTAAGTGGCGTCGGGATCTTCGGAACTGTTTTAAGAAAACGGCTGCGTCAACATTGATGCCGCCGAGATCGCTGAACAATTAACCTGACCTCCTTCACCAATGCACTCCGGCTCCTGGGTAAGCTCGTGCCCATAATCGTGGTCATCCCAATATCCATATCCGCACACACACGCACCATCTCCCCATCCGGTACACGTA
>JBBPNX010000008.1:0-101458 GCA_038091155.1 Harrya chromipes
TGGATGCTTATGTGGCCGCAAATCATGGTAGGTGCTGATTTGCGGCCTTATTGTGTACATATATATGCTGATTCTCTGTTGCAGCCATGGTACATCATATTGGTTGCATCAATGGCCGCAAATCATGACATATCATGATTTGCGGCCATATTGTGTGTATTTTGTGTATATGATACTTGGATGATGACTTATATCAATCAATACCATTGTGATTGGACCGAAACCCATATACATGGTGGACTTGTGCTATTTACACGATTCACACACGCACACACAATTTCAGGCTATCATTACATCTTATTTTGCAGATTTACCTTACTACATTGACTTGTTGTGGCCGCAAATCAATTGATATGTCGATTTGCGGCCACACAGTGTATGGAATCAAACATGTAAGTGACTCAACATCATCATTCCTTCTCAACGACCATCACTAGTTCAAATACAGTACTCTCATCACTGTATCCAGTGTCACACTTCATCTATGCCCGCAAATTATAACATACTCCAATTTGCGCACAATTGTATGCCAATAATCACCGAAATCACCATTGCCAATGCAGTGTTGTCACTTAGCACACCACAGGGGACAATATTCTTGCCTCTTTGTATATTGTTGTATTGAGGGATTCCCATGTGCGCATTGCTTTATGGATACACAGATACAGCTTGAACCTGATGTGTACTAATGATGATTATCAGGTCATGTATATCCAGCGGCTAGATATGATCTGAATATCACATGTTGGTTATAGTATGTTCTCGCCAATTTTAATGCACATTTGACTGCTGTCAACTGTTGTTCATCACACTCATTCATATGTATCACATTACTGTGACATGTATAGTAAATTGCGATATAACATTCTCATTGTGACACATTTTTCTCAATCACAGCTTGACATATTAGTTCCGCAGCCTGTAGTTTCAACTATTTTAGAACTATGCTAATGTCTTTTTCACCGTGCTGTGAAGTGTACTGTTGCCGTGAGTGTATTATGATTAGTTAAAACTTCCAATGATGTCAAGCTGATATTGATTGTACCTGTATTAGGGATTTTGTGTGTTGCTTATTTACACTTTTCACTCTTACCAAGTGGACCAAAAGTGTGGAACTTAAATAGGGCACTAGAGTATGTCACACTTAAAACACTTATATGATTCCACAAATCATCACATTTCAAATATTCAAGTCTGAGAAAGTCACACAAGTAGATAAGAACCAAACAAAACTAGTGAATCAGTAAAGTAAGGCGATCAAGCAAATTGGAGCACATACAATAGCAATCGAATTTAAAACAGGTCAATAGAACAGAATCAGACATATTGGTGCTAGTGGGATGTGTATGTATGCACCATGACATGCTATCTGTTGTCATCACTGTAAGTCTATAAGTCTATGCATATATTAGTCTGCATCTATGCATTTGTGCATACAGTTTTCTGTTGTAGTTGTAGTGCTAGTCACTACTGTAGTTGTATGTTGTTACACAAGAGTGTACAATCACTTGTCAAGGCAAACAGCTTGGCTGTCAGGTGATAATTTCACAGGGATGTTCATGTAGGCAATTTTAGACAATTATTGTAGCTATTATTGCGAGTATCCTTCTACTTGAGTTTAAACTCTGTACATGCTGAGACTTGCCAAATGTCGGACCAATGCTTGCTGATCAAATGAGTAGTCATGAGTAACACTCCATACAAATCACAAGTCGAAAATTCAACTAAATATAGAGGGAAACACATAGATTGAGCTACACATACAAATGGCCCAGATGGCAGAGTGTCATCTCTTGCCCACACTCTTTACAATGCCTCATGTGTCCGAGAGGGATATCTTACTACAAGCAACTGACAAGAGCACAAGACCAAGCAGGCAAGACTGCAAAAATGATAATCTAACACAGACATGGAGTCAATTTCATCTGACGCCTTGGTTGACTCTGATATGCCCATTATCATTCCAATCACTAAAAGATAAGGTTGTGAGGGAACAAGTTTTGAACCACATAGCTGAGTGGCCACTTTAAGCTTGTTAGTTACATCTACTGGACCACTTTGTAGACTTCCAGCCTTTCCTTTTCCAGAAGAAGATCTGTGTAGATCTGGCCATGTTTGACTGTATTCTGGCTCTAATTAGCCACAATGATGCTACTTTCCAGACAAAAAACCTCCTTTATCCCCAGCTCCTAATTGCACTACAACTTGTAATCTTCCTGAACCAGGTGGGTCCCTACAGCAGTGTAGCAACACCTGAAGATGTTGCCCAGTGGGCAGGAGTGGGCAGGGGTTAGCATAGGATCAGTCATCAATTGTACAAACCAAGTGATGGTTGCTATCCTTGAGCAGCATGATGACTTTGTTTTTGTGCCTAGAGCTGACTCAGAGGATGTTTGATTGGCACAGACATTTGTGACACACAAAACGTGTGCAGCCTGGAAAGGTGGAATATTTGCTGTGGATGGATTGACATTCAACCTCTTCGAGAAACCTACACATTATGAGAACACATTTCTTGACAAACAATGATGTTATTCATAAAACAGTCAGGTGAGATTTTTGGTCATATACTGCATCAATGTTGATCATCATGATGTGACTGTGACCACTAATGACATGACTGCAGGTTATCATCACAGTTCACAACTGTTATAGATTTTGGCAGTTTGCAACAGAAACCAGGATCATGTACTAAGTGTTAATGCTAAGTGTAGTTATGCTATGTCCGACTCAGGGGTTCCTATGTTCGACTTGCATTCGACTTGTGTTCCCACACTCAATCCTTGGAGTAATGCTTATCCTTAGAGAGGGAATGAAAGGGGGTTTGAGGCATATTGATTTGGCAGAAGAGATGTCTGGTGAGTGTTGAGCAATGGGTCATTCTTGTAGGAGGAGTGTCCAGGGTCCTTGGTGGTTAGGCAGTTTCTTGAGCGTGGCTTGGTGAGCAATGGTAACCACATTGGTATTGCGTAGAACTAGCTGGGGAGCTACTGTACATGCGCTGTGTCTTTATACTGGGGAAGATAGGGGGCACAAGTCATACGAGAGAATGACGAGGAGTTAGAGCATCTGTTTGAGAAGTGAATCTAAAAGGTGAGATAGAGATCTCGGGAGAAGTCTGAAGATAGGGATGGAGTCCCGCTAAGCATACAAGATAATTGGGGTAGTGGGGGGGATGGAAAAGGAAAGGGTCTAAGGGTTAACATATGAGGAACATAGTGTTCTGATTACAGATCGGGAAGCAGATCTAGTCTGTCAGGTATGTCCACCCGTTGTACACAGAAGGGGAGTGGGGGGTTCTGTAAGGTCCATATGAGAATAGGGTCCAGGGAGTTTCAAAGGGACAATGTTGTTGAGGTAGACAAACACTGAGTAGAGGCTTGAGTTGGAAGAGTGGAAATGTTATGGTTGCTGCGTGAGCAGGCTACTATGGACTCAGGACTGAGTATGAGACTTGTGAGGACAAAGGGTTGAGGGTTCTCAAGTTCCGCAGCGGTGATGACTCACCCACGCGTTGGAACAAGAGCAAGGGGGTGTGACCTAAAGACGCAGGACTAAGGACAAGGACGAAGGATGAGGATGATACCTCAGGTGGTTGTGCGACGACCGGGAGTCTTCGATAGATGAAGATGACGAAGGAGCAAGGGTTCTGGTTGCTAACCGGGAGACGGTTGAAGACTGGAAGGTCGACGATGTAGACAAGGAGTGTCGAAGGAGGAGATCCAACGACGGACGCAGGAGGAGTCAAGTAAGCTCAGATAGATTGAGTGGATCAAGACTGAGGTTACATGGACGGGTATCTAGGGTTTATACATGTAAAGGCCCTTTAGGGCAGGCAGCGGAGTCATCTGGATAAAAGAGGGAAATGACTCGTCATGACTCACAAGCACTGCTATGTGCAGCAACGGAGTAAGCAAGAATGACAAAGAGATGACGAAGCGATGACGAATGTGCAAAGGGCACAGCATATGACAAGAGCACGATGAGTAAGGTAGAATGTCTGTGGAACATGATGGAATTAGTGTGGGTCAAGGGCAATGGCATAAGCAAGATCCTAACGGCCTTTGCGGCAATGAAGGCATAGTCCGAGTGAAGACAAAGGACAAAGGCAAAGTGAAAAGAAAAAGTGAAACATAACAGGAAATTTGTAACACTAAGCCCTCATAAAACAGTAGCCCACATATATGAATGGGGCTATTTTCGTTTCTTTTTGATTCATTTCATCAATGATTATGCTGTTGCTAATCATTTAGACTCCTATTCTTCTTAGGACAGATTAGCCTTCTTTTGGTAATCACAGACATCAGTCTATTCTTACAATAGACTTTCAGACTTCCTTCCCCTGGTGTTAGAGTCCATACAACTCCGGAGTTGAAGTATTTGGATGGGACTTAACTTCAGCTTATATGCTATACCCTTGTCACAGTTGGTCCTGGATTTGCAGAGGGTTGGAGGTTGGAGGTTGGAGTGACCTAACACATAGGATGAAGTTGAGAAGGAGAAAGACCATCAAGGTCTTTGGAGTAACTCGGAGTGAGTCATAGGGGAAACTAATATTCAGATTAGAGAAATACAACAAAGTATCTACGATTCATATACTTGGAGGAAACTGGAGATTAGTAATGGAGTACAGGAATGAGTAAGACAGGGATGACAAATGATGACTGAGATGGATGAACGGGAAAGTAATTACCAGAGTGGAGTTGGATATGTATGAAGCTGGAGCTGTGCTACTAAGCGAGACACAGGAATGAAATGCACACCAATACAAAACAAGACAAAGATGAACGTAACTGAAGTCTGGAGTCTTGGAGTTGTGTCCCGAGTGAGAACAATCTGGAGTTTATGTCTAAGAGGATTGGAGTTGGATCCAAAGGAGTTGGAGTTGGAATGGATATGACACCTGGGGATATTGGGACTTTGCTGAGGATCCTCAATTAGACCCTGACACATGATGGCTGTGTGTTATGGATTTCCCCATAGATGATTGGCTATCAGCAACGCCTCTTGAAGACGACGGCAATGGCACTTTTTCTTTTTCTTTTACCCCTTACGATACTCCTTTATGCGACGGCTTTCCCGTCTTAGATTCCTACTTTACGTGGCCCAATGTGGACCACTCAATTCCTTCTTCGATGATGGGTGGCTGGTTCAAGAGCAATCCCGATCAGTGGCTCTGATCCTACAAGTGGCTCTCTGCTTCTCCTTATGGGTACCGTGGATTCCTTTGATCCACTCCGTGGGTCTCCACCTTATCCTTTTATGTATGCTTCCTTTTTCGGATGACTCCTTTTGGAACATCCTGTATTTGTACTACAGTCTTCTGTATGGACTCCGCTTCTCCTTCTGGATGCATCCCATATCCAGACATATCCATTTATATCCACGTCTCTTTACATATATAAGGCACTTCTCACCTTCCTATGTTCCTTAGCTAGTTCTGCGCAATTCAGTGTACTTCTAAGACTCCACTCAGTGTGAGACTTCTCCCTAACAGTCGAAGACCCTCAGCATCGCGGATCAAGGCCCTCTTCCTAATGGATGTCACTGCCTTTGGATCCAGTTCTCTCTTTGCCAGTCTAAGGCATGGGTGAGTCATCGCCACCTGACAGCTAAGCTGGACTCAGTCTAGTGATTGTATGCTCTCGTGTAACAATATCTTAACCGGTCGGCCAAGACAGTGCATACCAACCACAATAAGTCGGCCACATGCTCTGTGAGCAAGAGGATTAAGAGGGCCCAGAACAATAATAATCACAGAAGGTGAGCTGGCCGAGATCATTACCACTGGTGTCAATGGGTGGGCTGACAGCATATTGAGATATATAAACCGGTGAGCCGACCCCCTTCAGTCACCAACACCATACTTGACAGCTAGCCAAGGGTTTAAATAAGCCATTGTATACAGCCAGCCAAGGATGGGCCTACCATTTGCAAGCCACCGAAGTTTGCCGATGGGCCGAGCAGTAGTGGTTACTGATTGATCAGCTGAGTGAGGTACAAAGTGGTGTACATGGTGAATGTTAGTAGGGAAATATGATAATGAGTTTGGAAAACACACCTGGTTGGCCGATGTTTGGGAGTGGAATATACAGATAGGCCAGGAAATTAGAATATATAACTGACCATATAACTGATACAATGGATGCTCATATAGAGCAGTAGGCCATGCTTGAATGAAGCTAGAACTTATTGGGTGGCTAAATATATGACTATTGATATGAACCGATAGGCCGATGCCATATCTACTGATATTGACAGGTCAGCCAAGGATCTGACCACTGACATAGATGGAGCAGTCATGCAGATAGAACGTGAGATCAGTAGATCAGTCCAGGATGTGTTTACGGATATAAATCAGACAACTGAGGAAATAAGTAGCTACATCAATGGATCAGTCACATGTATTACATGGGAGATGAGCGAGTCTGCTCAGAAAGTCAAGATTGCTATGAATGAGTGGGCTGACATCATATTTACCTATTTCAATCACTTGGCCGAGGAGGTTGAATACTGACATCACTAGCATGGCAACTAATCTACCGAGCAATATCACAACATGGGCCCAGAAAAGACTGCCAACATGAAGGTGGGGCTGCTGATATCCAGACAGATATCAATGGTCTAGCCAACAAGATGAGGTCCAGGATGAAAAATTGGCTGACAAAGGGTTATCAATTTATACAGCCAGGCCGAACGAAATTTTACTAAGAGCAGTGGGTGGGCCAATATAATGAGTACCAACACAAATTGGTTGGCCATGGGTATGGTGATGGACATAAATAGCAGGGCCCACCAATACCTATCCATATATGTCGGCCAGAGTTGATGAACTGGCGTGAATGAATAGGCCAATGTAGGAGTCACTAATACAAATTGGTTGGCCAACAGAATAGGTAGCGATCTAAATGTGCTGGCAAAAGTAACGAATGGCTATGGACACGCCTGGGCTGATGGACAAATGATTAATGCAAACGGGTCAGCCAAGATCATGGCTGCCAACGATACTGGCAAGCTGAAAGACAGAGCAGGGATATAAAGGGGCCAGCCAAGCATGTGACCATGTAGGAATAGCGCAGGGCCGACCAAAGAAGGACCCACATATTATGATGGGCCAATGAGACACAACCTGTTACGTGAGAGCGTACAATCACCAGACCGAGTCTGGCTTAGCTGTTAGGCAGCAATGTCTCACCCACGCCTTAGGCTAGCGAAAGAGAACTGGATCCAAAGGCAGCAATGTCCGTTAAGAAGAGGGCCTTGATCCGTGATGTTGAGGGTCTTCGACTGTTAGGGAGAAGTCTCACACTGAGTGGAGTCTTAGAAGTACACTGAATTGAGCAGAACTAGCTAAGGAACATAGGAAGGCGAGAAGCGCCTTATATACATAAAGAGATGTGGATATAAAAGGATATAGCTGGATATGGGATGCATCCAGAAGGAGAAGCGGGTGTCCGTATGGAAGACCATAGTACAAATATAGGATGTTCCAAAGGGAGTCATCCGAATGAGGAAAGCGGAGAGCCACTTTTGGAATCAGAGCCACTGATCGGGATTGCTCTCGAACCAGCCACCTGTCATCAAAGAGGGAATTGAGTGGTCCACATCGGGCCACATAAAGTAAGAGTCTAAGATGGGGAAGCCGTCGCGTAAAGGAGTATCGTAAAGAGTAAAGGAAAAAGAAAACATGCCATTGCCATCGCCTTCAAGAGGTGTCACCGATAGCCAATTGTCTATGGGGAAATCCGTAACACAACCAAGGTGAACAGGCCAGCTACTTCACTAACGATGGCAATAAATTGTCTCAGGAAACAACAATGGCGACTACTTGAAGTTGGTGGGCCCATCATTTGATTGAATGAGTGGTGACAACCGGCAAAATAGCCCCATGACCTCACTGGTGCTTGCATCCACGAGGCATCTGAATGACTATCAATCAATGAATCTCATTGGCGACCGGCTGACTGTAAGGGTAATTGGCAGAATACATTGTATGTAGTCAGCAACCGATGCGACAGTGAGTTGTCACAAGGTGTTCTACCTGTTACCTCCAAAGTCGCCACATATTGCAAAATTGGCAATCAGTTGCATGTCGGCAAAATGTGATATGCACATCCCTCTGGTATTTATCCAGGAGAGGATGGGACCCAATGCCAGTTATACTGTACTGCAATTATTTCAGCTCCAAAGTTACACACAACATGAAAATAGTGGTACTGGCCACCACTTGTGGGTGATCAGAATTCAATGACATTTGTGGGAGTTGTGGTTGTGGTTGTTATGTGAGAGCGTACAATCACTAGACTGCGTACCAGCTAACTCTTAGGCGGCGATGACTCACCCACGCCTTCGAGCTAGGAATCGAGAACTGGATCCAAAGGCAGCAACGTCCGTTAGGAAGAGGGCCTTGATCCGCAGTGCTGAGGGTCTTCGACCGTTAGGGAGAAGTCTCACACTGAGTGGAGTCTTAGAAGTACGCTGAATTGCGCAGAACTAGCTAAGGAACATAGGAAGGCGAGAAGCACCTTATATACGTAAAGAGATGTGGATATAAAAGGAATCTATCTGGATATGGAAAGCATCCAGAAGGAGAAGCAGGAGTCCATGCGGGAGACCGCATTACGAATACAGGATGTCCCGAAGGAGTCATCCGAAAGAGGAAAGCGGAGAGCCACGTACGAAAGAGGAAACATACGTAAAGGTAAAAGGGGAGATCCGCGGAGCGGAAGGAAGGAATCCGCGGTACCCATAAGGAGAAGCGGGGAGCCGCTTCAGAATCAGAGCCACTGTTTGGGATTGCTCTCGAACCAGCCACCCGTCATTGAAGAGGGAATAGAATGGTCTACGTCGGGCCAAGTAAAGTAAGAGTCTAGGACAGGGAAGCCGTCACGTAAAGGAGTCTCGTAAGGTGCAAAAGAAAAAGAAAATGTGCCATTGCCGTCACCGATAGCCAATCGTCTATGGGAAAATCCGTAACAGTATACCATCGCCTCAGCCCACTCATGTTGTTCTCTTTCCGCATAGTGGCCGGCCATTGGCAATCAGCACTCCTTTCTTCAGCCTAGACCCACGGTGCCGATTCCCCTCACGTTGGCCCACCTTTCTCCATTATCTCAGTCATCGGCCAACCCATTCATATCGGTCTGTCCCTCACTCAGCTCACTGCCACAGATCAGCTTGCAGTACATCAGCCCGTCCATATCCCTTAGTACATCATCCCTCGGCCAGCCAATATCTTTCACTGTCTATTACCTTGGCCCTTTGGTTGGTTGCTGGTGGATATCAAATCAGCCCACCCATTTATCTCGCCACTCCGGCCATTGGCCCTTCGGTCACTCTCCAACATCCCTCCATTGGCCCAAAGGATATCTAATCTATGATTTTCCTCAGCCCATCTGTCTCCTTCGCCATTCCATTTGTCAGCCCACCCATTGACATCAGCATTCTCTTGTCAGTCATACTCATCGGCCCATCAGGATGTTGCTCTTCCTACAATTGGCCTACCGGTATACGCTACAACTCTACATCTACCTTATTTTACTACTCATCTTCACTACATATAGGCTCGGCCCATCCGTCTGCGTCGACCCTCATTTCGGCCCATCCATCTCCTTCAGTGACCCACTCTCACTCGGCCCAATGTCAGCTGGCCATTTTAGACGGCCTATTTGCAACCATCGGCTCGCCATCTTCATCGGTGTTAGGTGACTGAAGGGGCTCAATATATTACTCTTGAGCAACTTTGTCACCACTTTTTGTACTGCTTTCTGTGCTTGTCATCTTGTGTTGAGCTTTTGAGGTGCTTTAGATAGTTTTTCAGCTTCTATGATTTTCATAACATTGGTGATATGGAAAGTTGCCGAAAAGCTGAAAAAGAATATTGTAAATTTACTGATGCTAGGTGGGTCAAGGGCAATGGCATAAGCAAGACCCTAATGGCCTATGCTGCAACAAAGACATAATCTGAGCAAAGACGAAAGACAAGGCAAAGAGAAAAGGAAAAAGAGTGAAATGTAACATGAACTCTACAGGTCGCCAAACCGAGACGTCAAGAAGCCCACCAAAGGGTGAACAATTCAAACAAGAAACCCTTTGTTGTCAGCCACAAAAGAGTGTTCTACGACAAAGAGACACTGCTCATTCCCACGGAAAGTCTGAAAAGGATGAATATGGCAGAGTGATACGAGATACGAAAGTACATAGCACAATACAACTATCTGATTTTTGCGAAAACTCCAGTAGATGGTCACTCGAAATCTGAATATATACAATGATTGGGTCAGACAGTGGTTGGATCGGATAACATTTTTTTTTCTCACAGCTCAATTATCATGAATTCAGGCACACTGCAACTGTTTGAGAAAAACTCACATTCCTTCAGAATCGGACTCGTAACTATGAAAATATGTAATTTGTTGTTGGAGAAGAAGCATCATTCTTAAAGCTCTTTTACATGCTCATAAGCCCATTATCAGAAATCCTACTCGCTATGAGATAACTCCAGTATATAATCCTTTATGACAGGCTTATCACATATTGTCATAGTGCATCTTGTATAGATTTCTTGTGCAATCATATATTTTTGGGAAGGGAATACAAGAGAATATAGTAACTCATAAAGGTTTGGCAATATGTACCATGCTGTGACGAAAGTATGATATTTGTAAGGGGTTATAACTTATTTATAGCTCACCGGAGTGTGAAGGATCATGATGGATCGTGATTTTCTAGCTCGACTTGCGGTTACACGAGTGAAACAGACTGTCGCGCCAACAAGTTGAAATCATCAGTTGAAATCGGGATGCAGTTCGCGAGCGCAAGGTCGTCCGACGCCTTTTTCGAAGGAGATTTGATTCGTATTCAAACCACCATCCTCGAGCCTGACCTTGTCCAATCTTTTCATCAAACTTTTCATCGTTATTTACATGTCTCCTCCCGCAACTCTGGCTTTGCTCTGACGGATTGGTTCCATCTCGTTCGTGGTTCTTACGAGAACTACATCGCTTTTTCCAAACTCAATCGGAGGACGTTCCATGCGTGCTGGTGGAGTTACTTCACTTGCCGCAGCGGGTGCTCTTCCCTCGCAGATTCAAGCTATCGGCCGCTGGCGCTCCGACACCTTTGAGCGCTACATTCGTCGCCACCCCACTTTGCTCCAGGCCGTCCTTTTCAACGGACGGTCCATTCATGACCCATTTGCTGAATAACTCGCCACTTTGTCTCATCATTTTGTTCGTATCCTTTCTTCTTTTCTCCTTCCTTCCTTCCCTCCCTCTTTAACACATCTTATAGCATTCCTCGCCGCTCCACTGTATTTCTCGCGAAGTAATACACCCGAGTTATTGTTGCCAAGTGACCTGTATCTCGCTGGCTTTACGTCGAGGCGCTTTCCCTCTCACTGAAAACTGATTAGTGCAGCTTGATAGAATAGATAAGAAGATGTAAATCTGCGATTTGCGTGACAGAGCGCGGTTGTGCTTTCCGTTGAAGTTCATTCTCATGTCGTTCAAGCTATTGGACATATCCAGGGTACCAATCTCAACATTTGAGGCGGGGAGAACGCCACTGGCACACGAATCCCAGGCCTAATTCAGTTCGTGTTTTCAATTTCTACTAGTAAGGCCCTCATGCGAGCTCAAAAGCATCCGTTGTCTGACCGTCATCAGAGCCGCACAGCTCTGGACACATGCACATGCAAACGAGGTGCGACAGCGGCGCCCCGCGCTATTCAGATACATGTACATTTTATCGGACAAACCCGGAGCCAAATGGTCGGCCTTCAAGCTTCAGGCGCTTCGGGAGCTTCAGGCCTCAGGTGTGGGAAGTAAAACCACTAAAACTTGATGACATGTCACTCAATCCCTTGCCACTGTTTATCAGCGACAGAGTGTCACTTTTTTTCACCGTCAGGTTTCGCGTGTCATCATTCTGCCGCACGATCTCGCCTGGGTTCAAACGCAAGATATCATACATCATGGTTTCAAACTTATGGTCGGTAGACGTTCGACAGGAGCCTGATCGGAGTTGGATCTTCGTCATGGTCGGGCGAGGCCTGGAGGAGCCCAAGACAGTCTTGTGCATGACCCATTTTGATGAAGGAAGTCGTCACGGAGTCCGAGTCGCCAGTTCCAGGCCAGAGAAACATCGTGGTGGTGTCCACGATGGTCAAGCCCAAGGTTCTTCTCGAATCCTTGCTGCATAACAGGTGGGTGATGGTGGACCATCAATCGATGTGTCTGCTTGAGTCATCGTTATGATGTTTGTGTCTCCACAATTGTACTCCGCCTCACTACTAGTAGTGCAAAGGATTTGAGAGACAATCAGAAGTGCGACACACAGGAGAAAGCACTCTGTCAGACTGATGGGTTTATAAGACCACAGGGTTCACTAGCACTCCGAAGTCCGTAGGCACGGCTCCGAGAGTCTTAGACGCCACCATCCCACATCATACATGTCTCCAAGTCTAGCAGTTACAACCACTAACGTCGTAAGTCCTTATGTAATGCAGCTCATTCCCTCCACAGAATCCGTGCGCAATGCCATCTTCTCTCAGAAAGCGGTCAAGTACTGTACAAACGACCCGGGCCCACACCCCTTCAGCAAGGGCACGACGACGATCTACATGATTAAACCCAACGACGACCCCATGGACATACGCGACCAATTCGACACGATCGGGCAGATTGAGTGGCACTTGATGGGGTCGTCGGCGTTTCGTCTCAATGGGAAGACGATGCAGTCTAACGAGTTCTTTCCCGCGCATGGGATATTTGGACGGCTCGTGTGTTGCGGCCCCAAGAGGACGTTTACTTAGACCCATCATCATCCGGATGGAGTTCGTATTGGTGAGATATGCCATTGAATACAGTCGTGGTGCGTAGATCGCCTCAGACTTCATTCTGCTACTGATTAACGACTCGATGCCAGTTGTCGCGAGACGACGACTCTCGAGCCGAGCTCGCTCGATACCACGGAGGTTCCCTGGAAATCGTTGGTCGCAAGAAATAACCTCGTCTTGAAGTCGACCCAGACATGGACTATATGCTTGACCTCTTTGTGCTCATGTTTGTGTCCGTGGAGAAAATTCGTATGGACAAAGAATACAGGACCGTGAGTTGATTGGGAGGCTGACGTACCAGTCCCTACTCGTTGTTGTGGATGTCCGACGGTGCACACTGATAGTGTACTTTTGTCGTGGGTGCATACACCCTGTATGAGCAAGAATGAAACGGTTCAACACAACCAACCCTAGCACAGGACGATCGGTACGTCCCACATGAAATGCGAATAGAAGAGGTTGATTGGAAAGTCCTGAGGAAGCACATCCAACACTAGATTTCGATCTGGTCTGCCTGGCTAGATCACAGCGGCCGCAATGTAATCCCGATTGGCTGACACCAAGTTGTCTCCCCCGGTCAGCCTCTTCTACCCATGCCGTCTCAATTTCTACGCTCTTTCTTCCCTCTTTCGAGTAATGCAGACGCTTCCAGACCCGCTCACATGCAGTACGGGAAGCTTCCCTCCCTTGCTGAATGCTCCCAAGGCTCTCGTCCGTTCCGATATCTGGTTCCTAGACGGGAACATTGTCCTTGTCGCCGGGTCTGCGGCATTCAAGGTGCACCGGGGTCAACTTGCACGACATTCCGAGGTGTTCAAGGATATGTTTCTGGTGGGACGAGCAGGAATCGAACCCTCTAAAAAAGTTACCTTGTGCAGGGAAGGGACCGTGAACGAGGAGGGCAACAGACTGGTAGACGGCTGTCCGACAGTGGACATTTATGATTGTCCGTCGGACGTGTATCATCTGTTGGTCGCCCTCTATGACGGCTTGTACGTCATCTCCGTCCTCCACTTCCCGTGCGTTCTGTTTCTCCTGACGAGACCCTCTGCAGTTACTTCCCTAAGTCTCACGCTCGTGACTTCTCAGCGCTCTCCAGCGTCCTCCGTCTCTCGACGAAATACTTTATCGAGCACCTGCGTGTCCAATGCCTCGCACGCCTCATCCACGATTGGCCCACCACACTCGCGGACTGGGATAAACGCGAAGCAGCCGCGACAGACGCCAACGGGCGCTACACCCCCCGCGACGCTTACGCCCACCCAGTTCTCGCCATCAACCTCGCCCTCGAGCTCGGCATCCCCGAAGTCCTCCCTGGCGCGTTCTACGACCTCTCGCGCTACGGACCGAGCCGGATCCTCGCCGGCGCACGCGTCCCCTCGCCCGTGTTTGGCTCTCCGGACCCGTGCGCGCTGCGCCACACCAGCGGGTCGACGCACGCCAATACGAGCGCATCACAGGACGGGAAGGTGTCGACGTCCGGACCGATGATCCATCTGTCGCATGATTGTCTCGTGCGGACACTGAGAGGACGGGAGCTCGCGCAGCTGTACGTCTCGACGTTCCTCACGCGTGCACTCGAGCACCGTCCGTCGGCTGCGTGTCTCTACGCTGCCCGGGCTCAGGCTGCAAACGTCGACGCGTCGATCCCCCCGAGCGTCACAGCACCGGGATCCTCCGTGTCCGCGCACTGCGTCGAGTCGTTTTATTTTATCCACCTCAACGTCCTGCGGAGCGTCGGCGGGATCGCGTGTGGGCGGGACGCGGACCCGTTGTTCACGCTCGTGCAGGCGGCGGAGATGCTCGAGCGCAGGGACTTTTCGGATGGGGTGAGGACGTGCGGGCTCAGGATGTGTGGGGTATGTCGGAGGGAGTGGAAGGGAGAGGTGGGGCGCGCGCGGGAGGAGGTGTGGGGGTTGATTCCGGTGTGGTTTGGGCTAAGCGATGGCGGGGCAATGGAGCATGGTGGGACGAAGTCGATGGGGGAGATCAATCAGGAGTACGATGTTGGGGATGTGTTTGAGGGTGGTGAGGATACGGAGTTGGATGTGGATATCGAAGTGGACGACCTGGACTTGGATTGATTCGTACTGGGTTTGCTTTTTTTCCTTATTGTGCTGGAGACATCTTGCTGTTGTATCTTCCATGTATATCTAATCGTCTCAGCTGTATATACTCGTAGCTTTCTAGATATCTTTGTGGTCTGTGGGGTTCCCTTTTGAGAATAGCGAATGAATTGCAGTATATGCAAGATGATATACAGAGTCGACGTATATAGCGGGTCATGATGCATGATATCTGAATGTTGAACGCAGAACAACGGGTCCATAAACAAAACCAGTTCATTCCTCCCCAATCTTTGGTGCCAGGTAGTATTTTATGACGCCTTGTCCAAACTTATACGATACCTGAATGGCGCATAAGAAGGGTCAATCAATGTTTGCTCGAGAACGACTGATGTCTACTCACAAGGAGGGGAACGTCATTACTCATCATGAGCTGCACCGTGTTTGACAACGACGAACTCTTGGAGAAGTTGACAAGGTATTTCAAACTGAATGTCAGCGAGACATGTTGGTTCATCTCGATAAAGACGCCGCCGTCTGAAGGAACTTCTTCAGACTTTTTAGCCTTTTTCGATGGCTGGCCGTTCTACGAGCAAAAGAAGTGAATCGAACAACAACCGCACGGACTGGAATAACATACCTTTGACGCGACCTTTTTGCGCTTCTTGCTTTTCGGCTTTTCGGCTTCATCCTCGTCTTGTTCCTCTTCGCCCTCGTTATCTGAGTTGGCTTTGAATTCCCCTTCGTCGTCGTCGTCACCATTCATCTCAACGTCACCGTCCTCTTTTGCCTCCTTTTTGACCTTTTCCTTCTTTATTTTCTTTTTCTTTGGTTCCCCCTCTTCTTCGTCTTCGTCCTCTTCTTCGTCCTCCTTCTTGACTTCGTCCTCCTTGCCATAATTTTCATACTTTTCCCTCGCAGCTTCGGTTTGCTTCAACAATATACTTCCATTAGCCGCCTCACCCTCGCTCGCGAATCGTACGCCCTCCTTGGAGACCTCGATACGCACAGATTCGCCAAGCTGAGAAAGGTCTCGGACTATGCGAGAGAATTCGCTGGAGGGCATTGTCACGCGAGCATCGTATTCCGTGTCAGGAATGCCAAGGTTTTCAGAATCGATGTCCATCAGTTTCATGTCATATTCTGCGATTCTGTCCGAATCTATGAGACAAGGTGGGACGGGTAAGAATGAGTTGGAAAGGAAAGAGAGTGGATATCACTTTTCGCTTCGTACAAAAGATTCAATACATCGGCATCATCAGAGGCTTTGATTGTGCAGATGTCGTCGTCTTTTGCGCATTTCAACACTTTGGTGAGGGAGTTGAGATTGACACCTAGAGGCATCGGTCTGTCGCAGCGAAACTTTTTGAAACCGTCTACGTCAAGATTGACTGCGACGAGAGCGACGTGGGAGTTGTCCATTGCTTGGAGATGCTTCATTAGGATGCTCAGAGATAAGAGTGAATGCTTCGATAGAGGACACGTACGATTCCTTCTTCATCACAAACGAAATTGGCATCGGTCACAAGCTCCTTGATAGCTGAACAAAGGCGAAGTCAGTGCAATAACTAGTTATGGTAGCAAGTGACCCGCACAGTCCAACAATCGCTTCAGAAGAGCGGCTTCCTCCAGCTTTGCCTCGAGCATGGTTGGCGGGTGACTTGGGATAATGGACGGGAAAGTGAGAAACGCGTTTGGCGAGACGCGTTGACTTTTTGAAGCGGAGTTTCGTCGCGTAGCGTCACACACGTGATGTCACGCGTAATGTCACGCGCCCCCGATGACGACTCGTTCAAGTTGAACGACCAACGACGACGACGACGACAACGACAACGACAACGACGAGCAACACAAGGTGGTCGGTGTGGTGGACAATGTCGACAGTGGTTGTGTGGTCTGTTTGTGAATGTCAAACTCGTCTGCATTGTGATCGGGAAATTCCGTCCTGTGATTGTTCACGACCACATACGACAAGTCTTTCCCGGCTGGCTACCGGTTCACCCATTCCCATCATGCAGTCCCCGCTCACAACAGACAGAACTAAACTGCGTATGCAGAAACTCAAACAGCTCGAGCTTGAACAGCTCCAGTGGGAACAGGATGCGCTCGTTATGCCAGAGGTGACCGGAGCCTTTCATATGTATCAGATCCACCAGCTCACGCGACCTTGCACAGGCACTTAACCGCGCGCTCTTTCTCTCCTTCGAGTCAGTCAAGACCGAATTCAGCGATCTCGACGGCTTGTCCTGGTCTCGTTACCCTGTCCCGCTCGTTACTAATCCCTGGGTATGTTTCAACCCACGCCACTGGTTTACAGCGCTCATGAACAACATAGGTCTTGGAGGAGCCGACACCGAAACTCACCTGTGCTGAAATAGACGAGTTTCCGTCCGCCCCTGACCCCTCTGACACAAGCACTCCAACGTTCCCTCACCATCGCTCTCCCCCGACACCTCTTCCGTACCCATCAGCCTCCCGTGCAGAGATGGCCTCGTATGCTCCTCAAGATACCATTCGTGTATCTCGCCTCTCTCAGTCTTCTCGGAGCCCTCTACAACCTGCAAATCAGCTCTTCTCAGCCCAATATACTTCTCACAGGGATCCACTCACCGGATCCCCTTACGGCCTCTCACATTCACACTCGACTGCAAACCTTGCGCTGGCGTGTCGCTGTCTGCGACAGCCAACCTACGAACACAGCTGAATCCCCCCTTCTCTCTGCTAACGCTGGAAGACAGAATACAAGATCGTTAATTAAATATTCTTTATTTGATCAGTGGACATATCTCGCTCATAAATCACAACTAGATATATTTCAAGACCAACAGATTACATCCATTCTTTTTTTGCTTCGTCGATAGGAACTAGCCTAGTGAATACGTTTTAAACGGTTTTTAGTGTATTTTTACCTGGACCGAGTTGTATTGTAACACAAAATGGAGGGAATGGAATAACTTGAAACGCGGGCTTGAGTACGGAACAAAGGCAAGAGAAAATTAGCCCAACATAGGCAAACGTGACCCCACACTGCACTTTGAAGTGTAGTGACTGCAACCCCTTCGCTAGAACGAAACGACGACGACGACGACCTCATCCCCCCATCCAGTTCAGCGACGGGTGCGACAAGCTTAGCGCGCTGCAGCCACTTTCGCACTCGTCGTCATCTTTGACGCGCCATGTCTGCTCAGATGTTAGGTATGTCTCGTATCAGTTCGACTTGTCGCACCTGCTAATGAGTACCCCCTCATGGTCCTCCTTGATTGCATCTAAATACTCGACGTGTTTGATACAATTTGTTGTCCTCTATGGTTGCATTATCTGATTGACAGCGGCCACTTCAGAGAACTGGGACGACGACTTTGAGTTCGGTCACAGCAACTCGAACAACAGTCCGAGACCCAAAAATCCCCCGAAATCAATCCCAGCCATCACTACTCCCCTCGAACCCCGTCTATCCGTCGCTTCTACTCACTTCTCGGGAGACTGGGATGCAGATGATAGATCCGGACAGCCGTCGCCCAGGGCACAGGTTGCGGGAAGTAGCCGAGCGGGAGGCATGCGTGGTATCAGCAGCAAGCTTGATAATTGGGCTGAGCCTGATCTATCCACGCCAACGAAGCGGGGGGGAGCACAAGCACAAGCAGAGAATTGGGACGATGATTTCGAGGACAAGGCCGACTCCCCACCCGGTCGACGTCACCACGCTTACCGAGCATTCCAACATCATCCCACCCATGCGCTCCGAACCCGCCACTCGTATCACACACCACCGCGTCCGAAACCTCTCACTGAACCCGAAAATTGGGATGATGACTTTGACGATCCTTTGGATCCGTCAAGTTCCACCTCGCCCAGCAAGACCGATAATGACAGCACCCCCATAACAAAGCGCACACGTCGAGATGCATATGCTGATAGTTCTGATGAGGACGACGTCGATTTTGGGTTCTCGGAGGACAAAGAGGAAGACAAAACTGTCACTGCACGTTCGCGCACGGCACCCATGCTTCGCCCTGGTTCCTCACACTCTCACTCACGTACAAGTTCACACTATTCATCACATCCCCCTGTACCTGCTCTTCCTCTAACCCTCTCCCCCTCTCCTATCGAGCCTTTTCCACGTTCCCCTGCCGTGTCGGTGTTCTCAATACCGACGACATCAGGGAGGAATTCTATCGGACACTTCAACTCCACTTCGCATCTTGTCCTTTCGGGCGCCTCATCGCTCGCCATGCTTCCCCCCTCGCCACCCCAACGTGAACGTCGGCGCCTTCGCAAAAAGTCGCGTCCGCCAAACATGGATAACAATGTCTTTGAACTCATCGAAGAACAGCGCGATTCATCTCCGCCGTTACCACCTTCCACTCCCGAAAGACCTTCGTCTCCACCTATGGTGCCAATGATCCACTCTACCACAATAGAAGCGACCGCTAGAGGTGGAGGGTCCAAAACGCCACTCTTGTCACGTATCGGTTCCGTCAAGAGATGGGGCGTCAGGAGAAAGAGAGCCAGCACGGGTCCTGCAGAGGTGATGATGCAGGAACTCGGCCCGTCCAGCCGGCACTCTGTGGACGAGGAGAACACGACCCGACCTCCAAGTTCCCTTGAACGGACGCAGGCACAGACGCCTTCTAACAGGAATCGCAACTCCAATCAAGCGGGTGGAACGCGCTCTCCGTGGTTTTTTCGTCCTGGCGGCGCCCATTATGGGGCTGGGTCTCCGCCGCCGGGTCACGCTGAACTCAAGCACGAGAAAAGTCTGGATCAGGGACGCTTGAGACCTGGGGTCGGAGTAGGGGAGAGCAGTGGACAGGTACCCACAACACCGAGCAAGGGAAAGTTGTCGAGATGGAAAACGAGTGGTCTGCCACTCGAGTATACGAGCAGCGGCGAGCACACGGGTGTTGGGTCGTCTTCCGCATCAGGCGTGATTGGTCTGGGAAAACCGTCGCTTGGGCCAGGTAGACGACCATCGTCAATGCAGGTGCCCAACGGTGCTGCGCTTTCGATTGGAATGGGGAGCAGCAAATTCGGGTCAATTGGTACCAGGCATGCATCGTATGGATCCTCCGTTGGACGCGCATCCGCTTCGAGAGTCTTCTCAACGCCCACTCCTACGGAGAGCACGGAAGATCTGCCACCTATGCCCGCCCTTCCGGCAGAAGGTTCTAGGAGCTTCATGGGTAGCGTACGCAAAATCAGCCTTGTAGGCGGGAAGAAACATAAGACAAGGAAATCATCTCTCGAACTCGCTACTATCCCTCCCACGCCTGCCGCTCTGGATGACATAGGTGACGAGGAGGGTCGAAGATTTGATGTGGATGGAGATGCGAGGATGCACACACCATCACCACAAGCGCCTACACCTGACCTGTTACCTCCGATCGAATTACATCCTCCATCCCCGCCACGGAAGATCAATGGAATGTCGGCTGCCCATTCAATACCGCTGAATATAAGCGATTCAGTCGAGCTTATAATGCCCTCGACGAGCGCGCCTGCTTCCTCTTCCATCACCATGACTCCAGTCGCCTCGTCGGCATCTTTGGTGGCGAACAAAACCACGCTCAAAACGCCTTCATCGCCGCAGTCAGCGTCGTTAGGTCGTACTGCGCAAGCCCCTAACACACCTCCATCGAATGCATCTATACCGAGACGAAATTCCTTGGGTGACCTAAAGATTCCTGCAAGAATCAGTAAAGCACAAATTGGACTCAAAAGGGATTTGGGGATGGTTCGAGAGTTTGCAACGAGTGTTGACAGTGAGTAGCTCGCCCTGTTCCAGTTTGTCCAGCACTGATTGCACGCCATAGAATTGAAAGAATTGCAATCGACCTATCTTCAATTGCTTGACGAGGTGCAGATCTTCCTCGAGAACGCTCCCCCATCCCGAGCCATGTCGCCCAACGTGTTTAGTCTTGTCCGTACGCGTTCTCGGCTACGCTCGAATACTTCTCCACCGGGCAATCCTTCGGGTATTTCAAACTCGTTCTCAGAGCACAAACAGATCGCTGCGACTCTTCGTGCCATCACCGTCAGGTATAAAATATCGTGGGAATGTGCAGAGTTGCTCGTTGAACTCGGTGGAGGCGTTCCTCAAACTTCTCCCGCGTCCGGTCCGTCTTCAAGTCTTTTGGCGCCAAGTGTATCCCTACAGGCAGAGCTTGACCATCGGAAGAACCGTGAGAGAGCCATAACGCTTTCAGGCGAAGAGTCGAAGCCACCGCCAGTTGCTGCCGTTAGTGGAGCAGCGACATCCTCGTCGATGGCTGATCCCTCCAATTCCTCGCGGCACGCATCGACAGGACGCCATGATCTCAGTCAACGGCAGCTTGTTCTCCTCCGGGATATGCTCGATAGTGGCGAGCTTCCCCCTGACGAAATCGAGGAGAGTGTGAATCGAAACTGGCGATGGGGCGATGCAATGAATAGCACGGTCACACTTCCTTCCGAAGAGTCTGGCTCTCGCGGCGGTGCCGATCATGGGGAAAATACGAAGAAAAAGCGACGTGGAGGGAGGATGGGTTTGGCAGGGTTGAGGGATATGCTGAGGATGCTAAAGCGGAGCCATTCAGAGCAGGCGACACCACCCGTATCTGCGCTTCCGCTGGGGCCTTCGACTGCCTCATTGAGTACCGAGTCCTCAACTTATTCGCATCATTATCCACACGGGCACGTTGGGGTGGACGGCGCTCACCGGGTAGACAAGATGAATACTGGACCCGAATCTGTACGGTCTACCAAGGATACGCCCGTTAATTCTCCATACGGCGGATCGCCTTTGGCCCATAAATCGTCTCCTCGACGGCCGTCGCTCGCTTCGATCTTTAGGCTAGGACAAAGGAACAAGGGTGGGACGACCTCTTCCACGGGGGAGTCGTCGCAAGACAGTCGGAGCGACGTGCGAAGTGCAAGCCGGGGAAGTAACATGTCGGAAGAAGACTGGGACCGGATCGATGCGGCGATCGATTTAGATACGACTGCGCGGGCGTTGGGAGTCGAAGGCTCGGCGACTGTCAAAGGACGCAAAGGAAGAGCGCCGCCGTTCCTGTCCGACCACCCGGGATACGCGCACCGACCGGTAACGCCCCGCCGTGTCCAAGAAACGGCGCAGGCGATCCGGTTGGAGGCAGAGGCGTCCCCGCGGTCGATTCGACCGATGCGCTCGACGCGACTGTCGAATGTAGAAGAGGTGTCGGATGGGGAACGCCCGGTTCGATCAGATGTCAGAGTGACTCACCGCGTGTCGGTAGCTCGGACGAGTCCCCATCGACCGCTTTCAAGAGGTGGTCCGATGCCAGGGAGTACTCGGACGGGGTCGCTTCGGAGCGCGCCGCCTCAGCTGCTCGACGATCCGTATGCGCATGCGTTGCCCGAGGTCAAGCTGGCGATGACGCCCGAGAACATTAGGCCGCTGTTGGAGAACGCAAGAGAGGTGCACATGCGATGTCACGAGTGTATCCGGGAACTGCGTGCGCTGGTGGATGCGATCCCGGCTGCTGTTGTGTCGCCTGCGTCCGTCAACTGAGGGGTCGTCTGCAGGGTTAGATGCTCTCTTGGTTATTCACCCGCATTCAGGTCGTATTTCTTGTCGTTTTCGGCTCGAGTGACATTGGTAGATGCATTTTCTTAACGGTGACGGTTATTCTTCCTGCGTATGTCTGTGACATGTTTCTTCACTTTTGGGATACCTTTCTGTCTCACCGCATTGCTATTTCTTGATCATCACACGTGGACCTGACTTTTTATCCCTTCCAATCATCTGTTGTCATTTTTCTTCTTCACCGATGATACATACGTACATGACGTGTAAATCATGAGCTGACGCTATATAATGTGTTGACGAACATGACCAGTCGATCATAGGTTACAAGGATCCTCGATCCTCGATCTCGATCAGGCCTTAGGTCCAACTTCGTGACGCCAACTGTCTGAGTTCACTGCATGCGCGTTGAGAAGGCTTCAAATAATATCCAACCACTGGCACCAAGAAGGCATATACAGTAGCGATTCCAAAACACCGCCTGACTCACTCTCGATAGAGCCACGCCAGCCGGCCATTCTGCAGCTGGAACCAGTAGTATTGTTGGCTTTTGGACGTCTTGAAGCTCGAAGTTGCCAAGTACTAAACTTGAATAAGTGTTTACACACTGTCAAGTTCTAGGTTCCTCGAGCCGGCGACCGTTTTGTGTTACACCCTTTTTTGTCGCTGTTGGTTCGTAGGTTATATTGTCATGGTGCCACGGAACTTGGACATTGACTTCGTCAGAGGGTCGGCGCTAAAGTTGTCCTGGAAGGGCAACGACGCAATTTGATCGGAGCCCCACTGGCATGTTCAACAACGCATCTAATATCGATGCTAGCCATTCCACTTTCAGCGAGGTTCACAGGGACCAATACATATATTCCACGACACGTGTGCAGGGCAACCAGTCAATCAATACTATCGTGCACGGTAATCAAGTCTTCCAAGGCTCTTTCGGTGAGAATCTTTGGCTTTCGCTGCGGGTCGAACTGACTTGAAGCCACGTTCAGGCCTAGAGAATCTGTACCGCGCTCATGTGCATAGTGCAGCATTTGACTCGGTTGATCGTCATCCCGCTCCAAGTTGTCTTCCAGGCACACGACTCGAACTACTTGCACGCCTCACGGATTGGGTGGACAACCCCAGTTGCGACCAACCTGTATGCTGGTTGAGTGGTCCCGCAGGCTCCGGAAAATCTGCCATCGCGCAGAGCGTCGCAGAAATGTACGCAAGTCGGCACCGCCTCGCAGCAAGCTTTTTCTTCTCTCGCAAGGAAATATCGCGTAGAAAGGCCCAAGGACTTTTCCCGACGCTCGCCTGTCAGATGTTGGTGTTTGCGCCTTCTATCAGGCCGGCCCTGCTCGACGCCCTTGACGCGGACGCCACGATTCCGATCAAGGTGCTGACGGAGCAAGCCCGCAGGCTTCTCCAGGAGCCAATTGTGTCTTCTACGTGTTCCTTTGCCGATCCGATTCTGATTGTCGTCGACTCGCTTGATGAATGTAACGATATGAATATGGCGAAGGAGATCGTCAACCTCCTCGCTGGGATCTTGCGCCACTGTCGATGGCCTCTGAAGGTGTTAATCACGAGTAGAGCAGAGCTGCACATCGTCCAGACCTTTCAAGAGTCAAAGTTACAAGGCATAACCCACTCATTGCGATTGCAAGATTTCAACGTCGACAACGACATTCGGGCATATCTTCGTCATTCCTTCGCGTCTCTACAAGAGTCTATGAACGCCATCTCTACTACCACGTGCTCGCTGCCTTGGCCATCCGAAGACGAGCTCGAGATGATTGTGCAAAAGGCGGCCGGTTTGTTTATCTTTTCCACCACAGTGGTCAAATACGTAGGAATGGATTATGGTTTGCCAGTCACGCGGCTGCAAGAAGTCCTCAAAGCACTTCAAGACAGTGCGAGTGCAGAGAGCGCTCTCGTCCACTCCCCTCTCGACACGTTGTACTCGGATGCACTCCGTGCGATCCCAGACTCGGAGAAGGTCCGCTTGGTTCTAGGGACCATTGTCTTTTCCTTCCAGCCGTTGTCTACCCGCGGTCTTAACGACTTGATTCGGACGTACCAGTTCGATACATCTTACATTGTCAAGAATCTTTCTTCCGTGTTAACGATCTCGGACTCGGATGTCGAAGGCGATGGCGCAATTCGCTTTTATCACACATCATTTCGCGACTTCCTCACCACTTCCCATCGATCTGGACAATATTTCGTGGATCCTGCCATCTTTCACAGCATCCTCGGACGTGCATGTTTAGAATTAATGATCCGGCATCTCACGGAAGATATGCTCAATTTAGGCGACTCATCCACTGTAAACTGCGAAATAGAAAATTTGGACAAGCGGTGCAAGCTCCATATCAAAGAAGGTGTTCGTTATGCTTGCCGCTGGTTTGCCCACCACATCTCTCAAGTCCCACGGGATCAGGTAGTAGACGACGCACTACTTCTGCGCATTCAGGATTTCGCCAGAGGCTATCTTCTCAATTGGATCGAGGTACTCAGCCTGACTGGCGAGTTGGATAGTGCAGTATTAAGCTTGCGTGAGGTGGTAGAGTGGCTTAACGTAAGGGTGTCCGTCTGTCATGCGGCGATACCTGAATCGTATTTCAGCGCTCAGCAAACCCACGTGATGAAACACTCACACTATTTCTGGATGCGGAAAGACTGGTGCTTATGTGTTATGATTCCATCGAGCGATCAGCACTGCAAGTTTACTATTCGTTGCCTTGCTTACCAACATGCGTTCAGATTCGAAAGACCTATGCACATGAACTGAAGAATAAATTTGTTATTGCGCATGGTCTTGACGACCATTGGAAACTCTGTCTTCGTTCGGTCTCCACCAATGCCGCCATCAAATCTCTCGCCATCTCTGCTTCCGGACGTTTGATTGCGACCGCTGGTGATACGCCCGGAGTACAACTATGGGACACGCTTACTGGCACAAACATTGGTCACTTTTGTGGCGATGGAACCTCAACTTGTCCCGTCACGTTTTCTCGGTCTGGTGACTACGTGGCTATCGGATACGACACGGGAGCGATGGATATTTGGGATGTCACCACTGGACAGCGGCTTTTGGACCCGACCCAAAGTCCCCACAGTGCTTCAGTAACGACTCTTGCATTCCCCCGGAATAGCCTCTTCGTCGCCTCTGGAGCGGCAGATGCAACTGTCCACGTTTGGGATGTTCCCACCAAGACTCTCAAGCATTCACTCGCTTACCATAAAGGGCCCGTCCGCTGTCTATTGTTTTCGTCCAATGACGACATGATTGCCTCGGGCTCAGACGATAACTCAATCGTAACATCTGATGTGCACTCAGGCCGGCTGCTCCGTACATTTCGAGGTCACACCTCCAGGATCAATGACATTTCGTTTTCGCCTGAGTGCGGGAGCATCGCGTCCGGCTCCGACGACCAGTGTATCCGTCTCTGGGATACACGAACTGGAGTTTGCCTCCGAACGTTCGCTGGAATACACAAAAAGCCCATACGCCATGTCTGGATTACGGCGGACAACAAATACATTGTCTCCGTGTGCAGCATGGATATTTACATGTGGGAGACAAACTCTTCAAATCGAAAGCCTACACAACATCTCTGGTCGGTCAACCGCTATTACAGAAAATTGGCGACATTTTTCCCGGCTTGGTATGCAAAGCTCGCCAGGCTTTTCCCTGCAGATTTGTTTGGCCGACTAGCTGAGTTGGACGATGGAACTCTCCTCCATACTGCGCCATCACCTTGTGGAACATCCATCGCCTGTGCTTATGGTTCTTCCGTCTTACTTCTAGAGTGCTCCACACCACAGAGAAGCTGGCCAAAAGTACGCCATCCATCAACATCATCCTCGACTCTGGACGATCCCCCTCTGTTTGCCGAAGATTCGGGGGACACCTTTACCGCCGTCGTGATGACACTCGATACGACACTGTTGGTAACGTCTTCTGACAATGGCACCATCAAGATATGGAATACGTCTCCGAGAAACAGCTGGAAAAACTTTCAAGGTGCTTTCAAGAGAGTCGTTGAGGGCTTCTGGCCTGCCCCAGATGGACGCAGTCTGCTTGTCAAACCGATTATTGGTCTCCAGCTAATCGCGTCCACCGGCACATTCGTCAAAGATCTGGAGACGGGAGGCGACACATTAGGCACGGTCGGCGCTGTTCCGTCGCCTGACTCGAAATACTTTGCCTTCTGGGCAGAGTACACGTGGAACGTCGACAAGAGCTTCAGCATCCACATCTACAACGCATCCACGGGCGTCCGTATCAAACGCATCCCAGGCTTCTTCAACATCACCACCGGCCGGTTCTCCGCGGAGAGCGACCTTTTTGCGTGCGCGCATGGAGAAGGGATCGTGCAAATCTGGGAACTCCCATCCGCACTCTGCAAGACGACGATCAACACGGGACATGCTGCCATCACGGCGCTGGAGTTCTTACCAGGAAGCATCACGCTGGTCGTGGGAAGTGATGCGGGTTGTGTGGAGATCCGGTTGGTGGAGAACGGAGAAGTCGTGCATCACGTCGAGTGTGCGCCGTCCAAGGTTCTGGCTCTCGCCATGCCCAGAGAGGCACTTATCGCGGTCGTTGGTCATGAAGACGGCTCCCTGTTCGTTTGGGACCCGTCGTACACGACCGTTGGCCCGCACTGTCTGTCTTCCGAAACGCTCAGCGTGAAGGAGACATCGGATGGCGCTGCCAGTGCTGACAACGAGCCGGACGGCATTGATTTCATCAAGTTCACAGAAGGCTACCGATCGATCTGTACCCGCAGTATAAAGGGCGTCATCTGTACTTGGAATTTGACCCGTTGCCTGGCTGAGTATGCTACCGGCGAACAAACAAACGCGACGTTGGTGGACTCGCAGAGCATATCACTTGGCGGTAGCAATGCCACGCTGATTCACTCTCCTACTCAACCTTCCGATCTCCCCAGTTCTGATCTCTCCGACCAGTTTACGCTCGCCGGCGTACCCACTCTCGACTCCCCCTTGCCCGCCGAAAGAGATGAATCTTCCAGCCTCGGCAAGTCCATCGACACTGCGACCATCACAGCGCCCGCCACGCCCGATACACCTGATACAACCACCTCGCCTGTGTCCACTAGCAGATTATTGGCATGCCCGCATCTCGTTTCGCGTTCAGACGTACATATCGTCTACGACCGTTATTTCCGGTCCACATACGCCGTAGACGGTCGAGAGGGCTGGGTGTACTGTGGGTCGAGACGGATGTTTTGGTTGCCCCACGACCTGCGACCGGCTTCGCCGACGGCGCTGGCCGCGTTCGAGGACACGCTCGTCATATTGACGAGGTCGCGGCCGATCGTGTTCATTGATTTGAGTAAGACGTTTTGTGTTTGGTTTTTTGTATGGTATGTGTTAACCGTGTTGCGTTTTCCTAGGACCGATGGTCAGAGGTACGGGACCGTCGAACTAGACGGAATGAGATTTCACGCCAGAAACACCACCTGTCCACATGGAGACCGTGCTGGCATCCAAGGATGCGGGACTTCGGGTATATATATCAAGCAGACAAGGAATCATGAGTGTACACGCGATGTAGGAAGCGCGAATGAAGAGAAAGAAGATTAGAAAATAGTGCTCATATATACAAAACTAAACTTTCGTCAGTTCTACTGGCAAATAGAATTGTCCCCCAAAAGTCAATGATACCAAATATCCAACCCTCGGACGGCGGCCACACAACTACTGAACGATCCGGCTTGTGCTGTCAGAATTGCCTACATTCCTGTATGAATAGGGTGCCAGATGGATCTCTTCGTCATAACTAGGTCGCGAGCGAATACCTGGAGAATTGCTGTTCGAAACCAGGTCCGCCTTATACTTGCTGCCGTCAAGACCAAATGCTTGGCCAAAGCTCATCTTCTTGTTGAGATCGGGTCGACGGGAGGAAGTGTTCGGCTTGCCGCAGCCATAGTCGACGAAAAATTTCAGAGATCCCCAGATCTCCACGAGGAAATCCGCTGAAAAAATGTCAGAGGCTTAAAACGTGATCCAAGCAAGGCTCATACAAATATTGATACTGTACAAAGCATTAATGTCATATCATCTGGAAGTGAAGTAGGAGACGCACCTGTCCCATAACGGGCGCCATATGCTGGTCTTAGGGGCGCCTTCAATTTTGTACTCATTCCATGTATACGCCCACATCATTAAGGCGGAGAAAAAGACCATCTTGGAACCACGAATTCACTTTCGATTCAATGTAAAATGTCAACCTTACCTCAATGCAGATGGCCAGAGCATTCAAACCGTCCGCAATGTTAGTTTCTGTCCAATATTTTGTAGCTGTGGAAAATGAAGGTGAACCCGTGAAATTCGACAGAGAACTCTGAGAGACTTACCCTTGATGACAGACCCTTCGAGCGCACTAAACTGTTCCGTGGATGCAGGGATTTGCTGAAGGTGCCATAGATAATCACTTACCATAAAGGACTGATAGAATGTGAACATGACAATAAGTTTGATGGCTAAAAATTTCGCTAGAGGCCGCCGTCCTTGAAGTTCGTCTTTGGTGAGACCGTAAAACAGGAGTAACCCATACAGCGCGAAGCTAACCGACATTCAGACAACAAGAATTGGGCGAGTCGAGTAGAGGTATACCTTATACTGATGAAGACGATCACCTCCAGATAGACATTGGCGAAATAAACACTGTAGGGACCCGATTCACAGAGGACGTTGTACGCTTGACAAATGATCCCCGCAATAGAACACGCTTTGTGGACGGTTCAGTGGTCTCTCCAGAAACTAGTAAGAGCAAGGAATTACCCGGCCGGATGATCACATATTGCATCACGGACCACTGCAAAAATAGCTCAAATAATGGAACCCTATAAGGTAATGGCATCCATACCTTGACGGTGTACATGAAATAAGGCTGATGGAAAATGAAGAGAGTAAGTGAGGTGCACACAAATATAAAAATAGATGAACAACCTTAGTCGGACGATATCTCCAGCAACAAAACTACAGAAAATATGAGAAATATAGTAGGTAAAGGGAATCGAACACATCACAGGTATTGGAAGTTTTCTTTTGTCCTTGCGTTCCATTGCCTTCACAGCACTGTGACCAGAACCGGTCACCGCCACATACTCGACCAACAATAATCTGTAACAGTAGAGGTCATATACCAAGATTTAGTTGAGAACTGGGTGCTCACAGAAAGGCGCTCAGCGTGATCGCCTAATACATCTCAGGTAGGAAATTGTGCACGAGGATGAATGCTTACCTCATACGCTGCAGGACTGCCATGAGTCAAGTCCACGATGCAGTGATAACGAGTAGCCTACCTGATTCTGCGAGGCTGTAGTAGGTGTAACTCCGGAAGTAACGGTAGGAAAAGAAGGAGATGATGGCGTATACCGGTGGCATATACAAGATTCGTAGGCTAGCAAAAAGAAGTTCGTGGACCTAGTCCGACTGCGCGGGTTTCTGACACTCACATTTGTCGCTGTTCATTAGACTTGGTATAGTTTCTATGGAGAGCGTCATCGCTGGGAAGAACTACATGTAATCGTTGATAACTCACCGACAGTGTTTGAAAACTGAAATAAGAGAGATGACAACCGTCTGAAAACGTGGTTTCCACCCGGTTGAGAAGGAGTAAGGTGACGCGAACGTTGTAGACTCACGACTGCCGTGCAACCCCCAGCAATGGCCCAGCCAACCCTATGTGCATCCCAATTCAAGTTTCCGGAATCCCAAAAACTACTCTGATCGACGGCCAGCGCGTTCTCCGAAGGGCATGTTGGTGCCATACGTGCCTCAGGCGTGCGGTTGGGAACCGATTAAGGATCTGTGAAAGGTCAGGTGTTGAAGACTCGTACAAAGACAAGGTTTTGCTCAAAATGATTCGAGTGTAAACCTGCCTGCCTGCCGCAGGGCACCAAGACGAGTTGTAGAATGTAAATGAAGGGAACGAAAGCAGTGAGTTCCACCGTTTTGGACAACACTGCCGAGGAAAGCTCGTTGTGATTACGTAATCATTACTTATGAGGCAAGTGTCATTTATATGTTCTGCTCATGTTGTGGATTGGAAGTACACGGTTGGGATAAATTAGCGTCGTCAGGAAACTGTTAATATACTTACTGTTTAGAATTATTTTATTTTTGTAACCCTTGTTACCGAACCGACATAATACTCGTCCTTGTTGGCATATCAACTGAATCCTGGAGAATTTCTGGAGGATAACGTGACCCGGCGTCCTGTAGGAGAATGACAAGATGATGTGATTTCTCAATGTAACATGTCTACAACAATCTTGTATTAATTGCTTCTTCCGTCGTGTGCGTCCCAGATGTTAGTACAGTTATTTCCCCAGGGGGGAGTCAAACAGAACGTCCTCCCAGGTAATCTATCGCAAGTTCGGCATCGTTCAATATACAAGAGGAGAGCTGTTCTCAAACACCGTGCAAGTTTACTTCTTCTTGCCTCCCTTGTCACCCTTGGATTTCGCGGGAGACTCGGGACTGGGGGCTGCCTTGCTCTGACATGCTTTCAGTTTAACACCGTCATGGAGTAAATAGCTTGAACTAACGACAGGTGGAGAGGTAGTACCCTTTGAAGGAGGTGCGTTCTTGGCAGGGCCAGTGGCAGGGGTAGCTAAGTGATAGAAGAAAAAAAGTGATCAAGATCGACACCGAGTAGCAGTCTAACCACAGAAGACCGACCATTCTTAGTGGCCTTCTTCGACATCTTGTTTCAGAGAGAGAGAGCGAGGAGTGGGTGGAGGTTTGAGACCCATACTGACAACGGGGCCATGCTTTTATATCTCTTCATCGCCCTGCCCTCACCTTCGGTCGGCATCGCACCGCAACTGTTCCGCAGGCTTCCAAAATAAAGACGAGTTTAGTCCAATTGGTATTTTACTCACCTATAAGATTCCGGCCTGCTTATGCTCTTTCGGAACAGAGTCAATCGTCACCTGAACTCCGTTCACAACGCGGTAGCTGAACGGTTGGGAAATTCGATCGACATGATCGCGGAGAATTGCGAGATGAATGCTTTCATATTTACTTATCCTTCCAACCAAAGGGGCTATCCTTATCGCGAACGAGACTTCCGTGACCGGGATCGCTCATAAAGGGTACGCTGATCATAGGAATTTTCAAAACAAACTCAAACCTGTACGGCGTGGCCTCAGCAACGAGAAAAGTGAGGTAACCTTATAGATAATATGTTGCGGTGGGCGGCATAATTTATGTGCCTATCCGCTCCAATTGAGGTTATAGATTGGGCCATTGTGTCCATCGATAGAGAAAGCCACCAATCGCGAAAGTCCTCATGCGTTTGAAGCATACGCCAGCACTATAAGAAAATCTTGCGCCATAGGTCTGGACCTGCGAGCTAATTTGGCCATCGGCCACATCTAGGATGCTCAGAGCAGATCTAGAACCAAATGGAGTAATAAGCGGTACGTTTCCGTATCGCGCTATTGTTGTTCAAGTTGCTGACCGTCGTTTTACGAGGCAACGGCATCTGCCGCGCTATTTTCAAACCCAAGGCGGCTAGATCTATTGATTTGAGCCCATGGAGTCGAATCGAAGACACTGAAACATCATCAATAAAAGTGTGCATACGTCAGGTTCTTGATTTTCCAAGATAGGCTTGCTGCTGCGGAAATGAGATTAGAATCACAATTGAGTTGTTAGCTAAAAGGATTCCTTTGCAGAACGTACACGATCCTTCCATTCACTCTGACTCATCACCACCCGTCCCCTTCCATGGGACAAGGGGTATAAGCCATTCGATGAGATTCTGCCGATTACGTGCAATGGCTGACTAGATCGAAGGTCTGTGGCTCGCGTCTGCGGAATGCCTCTTCCTCCACTCCCGGAGACCCTTCTGGAAGCAATCCCAATTCACCCCATCCCTGACCAAAATAAAGGTCACACCTGCGAACATATATGAGCACTGCCTATATTAGAATGAATCACGTACCCAGCTGCTTCTCCACCTCTTTGTTCCTCAATTCGTCATCAAAGAAAAGCTGCGTACAGTTAGGAGTCAATAACAATCGGCGAGGTTCGATATGATAGCAGACTTACCATCTCGTTGTACGGTATACCAGTGATTTTGTGAAGCTGTTTGAAATGTGCAATCTTGGAACCAGGATATATTTGCAAATGATCGAAAAAGCTCTTCGCAGGAAGTGATCCGACTACATGTTGGCTATCAGGAATGTTCGTGGTATCTTTTCCAGCAGGGGAAGATGCGGGAATCTTGATAAGTCGGAGTGCCTCTCGAGCGCTAAGCTCCGTGGTAAGACTACACACCCATGTTTCCCCTACGGAACTGACCGACTCACAGTTTGGTTGCAGACGTTCTCGACGCGGCTGCTACGGTGACCTCTGGCTTGCTCTTCAATCCGCGCAGGATGTCTGGGACGTCCTTGTAAAACTCTACTTTCGTCGGCTCGTCGGCGCTATCATAGACAACTCCAGTCAAAGCATCCAGCTTCAAAGGTGGTTCTACATGGGAATCTATCCAAAAATCCCACAATGTACAGCTAAGAACTGTGAGTCGGTCGGGTCGCGCGAACAGGTCCGAGTCAGACGTACGTACTCCAAATCAAAGGCGATCAGCTGGGGAAACCGGCCATCGTCCATATTCTGTCACTGATTCAGCGATGAGTCGCTGTCTAAGGGTACGCTATTGTTTCAGGCCCTCCTGGAAAGATGATGTGCTGGTGAGTTGAAGCTTCAGGGTTCGGTAACTCGGCCGCGACGGCTGCGGCCCCCGATTCGGATACAGCCGGTCCGAATGGTTTCCCGGTTGGGAGTCATAGCCGGACATAATAAATGGAATATACACTGCCAGCAGAAGCTTCCACCTTGGTGCGCATATTCACTATCTGTACGTGTCGTGTTCGAACAGTACATATGCTAACTTTCGCCAGCGCATCCAGCGCCGTCTGTTTCACCCATCAAGACCAAAAGTCGATTCAGAGAAAAAACACTATGATAACGTTGGGAATCAGGTTAATATCAAGGGAGCTGTCTTCTATGAGCAGGGCGCCGAAGGGGACACGATATTGATTTTGGTCAGGGTTGATTCACCAACGTTAGTCCACGGTGCCTTTCGTATATACCTTGGTTTTCCAACAGGGAAGAGCACGAAGGTTTACTTCCCATTCGATTGGTACATCAAGAAACAGGACGTCTTTCCGCGGACAGTGGTAATCCACGAGGAGGTAGCATCGGGGCACTGTCGAATAATTACCTATCTCAGTTCATTTTGTTCCGAGATGCACCCAAACCGACATACCGACCTGGACAATACCTTGGTCAGCCTTCCGTGTCAGTGAGAGATACGGCATGCATGCAGACTGACCCCAACCCTTAGCAGATGCCTGAGACACACACGAGGCGAGCGCCGACAGATCCACATATCCAATCTTGGCATCCGAGCTCGTCGCCGAATTCCCTATCACCAGTTTATTCAAACTGACACCGTTCGCCGAAATTTGGAAGAGCGCACTCTTGGGCCAAGTTGACAAGGAGGCCGTAAGCAGGCCAGAGCATGTCGTGTACTCGGAGGTTCCCTCTGCGAACGAGGGAAACCCATTCAGTGTCTCACGCTTTGCATTGGTTTATTTTGCCACTCACGGATGTAGAACTAGGAGTCATAGATGACACCATAGTCAGAACCAACCACAATTTTGGGTGTTCATTGTTCCACTTACTTGGACATTGTACTGAAACAGTGATCAGGAGAAGTCCTAAGAGCGGTGGAAGAGGTTCAGCAACTCACCCAATCGATCAAGGAGCCTACACTTTTGTGAACAGTGAGATACTAGTTTCATGCATTATGAGAACTTCTACTGTAGCTAGAACGCTGACTAGTTGAGTTTCTGCCAATTCTGAGCCTCGTCGACTGCCCCAGAAGTCCGCAGAAAAGAAAGGGCACTGAAGCGTATCAGCCATGCAGTAGTATATACTCATCGACAAACACTGACAAGACATTGTATCCCTGCTCGGTATAAACGTCAGCGACTGAAAGGAGGGTAGTTATAGACCTGATTACCTTAAGTTCAGACGCAGAGGGGAAAGCGTCTAGCGAGTTATCGTTGTAAGCGACAAAGTGAGGAGAAGCAGGCGTAGCCCTCTTCAACACATGACGAGCTGAGGGACTAAGACGCCCGAGTTTGTGCCAAGGGAATGGCTTGAGTTGGTCCGAAAACGGATAAAACTGGAAGGACACCAGCGCGCCGAAATGATTTCTCGGGGAAGCTACAGGTGCAGCTACCTCATCATGGCAGTATATATAGTCTGTCCACGTCAACAAATCATGAAGGGGGGTGACAAAGTCGAAGTGATCCAAAGGGATTCTTCTGGGCGGAGAGAACGCATAAGGGCCGCATCACGATACTCCTCGGTTCTGTGTTTCAGGTTCAAATTCCATAGATAGGTGACCAAATGGAGACGAGCTGGCACTTGAGCCTGAATGCTAGGGTGGATGTGAGTTTACTTATAGTTTAACGAGTATTTCCAGTATTGTGATTAGAAGACTGGCGGACAGAAAAAGAAAGTCAGGCTGAGGCGCTGAACCGATCTGGAGGTGTTTAATTTCCGCTGGTTTGTCAAATCTTGAAGCTCGAAGCTAAAGAAAAAAAGTCAGTGCTGATGTTAGCACAGAAGATTTTCCGTCCGCAAGACGCGTGGTGACAGACACGGGGTTTAGAGGGCTCACTAATGAGGGGATACAACGAAATGACCAGGGGAGGCTGTATGGACGTAGGACATCCAAACTTAAGTCGTGAGCTGCTACGATAGTATGATAAGACCGGATTGAGAAGACCTGTAGCAGTGGTGGGAAGAGGCCTGGGTGATGATTGAATATTGAATGTTGACCTAGGCATGCTGCCAATGAACCGCCGACTGTGCAATTAGAAGGAATAGCGAACCTGCGATTATTGATGTGCCCGTTGGTGCTAATGACAATGTTGAGGCTGCCACACTGTTGGCGGGTGATTTATTTATTGATAGGCCTGTATGTGTCAAGTCAACTTTTACGACGGAGGGAAAGGCCGTGGAATGGATTTGCGTTGATGGTTCGAGTTCTGCTTATGGATATTCCGAGGTAATCTAAATGCACGTCAGTAGATGTGCCAATGAGTAGGTACAACACGGGGATTTCTCTTCGCTGCCGCGCTGTCTGGTTGAAAAGGCCATCAATTCACGGCGAGCGTTCTGTCGCTGAGCGCAATCCAAACTGCCACGTAACATCCTGACAGAGAAAACCATGCATGGCGTTGTCAATTTATGCTATTCATGAGTCAGCTATGTCAACCCCGTTGTGGAATACTCCCTCACTAGCAATCTTATCGCCCAAACGAAAACGACGACTTCAAGTTACTACTCGGGATGTCACCACGCCGGGCAATGACGCCAGAAGAATGAGAACTTCAAGTCTTGAGGGCCGGCAATTTCCTCGCAATTTCCACGTATTACTCAGCTGAGGGATGGAGATAGACTCGGATGTGACTACACGGGCAATCTGTGAAAGATCCACGTTCAATAGCGTCTATACCAGAACCCTTGACCCGTAGATCTATAATTTTTTGTGTGTGGCTCCCTAGTAGATGAGACGGTACTACTACTAGTGTTATCTCGGAGTTCCCATTGACTTGGCGGGATTTACAAACATGTCGGCAGAGCTGCCACCTTCCTCTGCGTTCGCAGCATCCGGAGAAGAGGCGATAGTACGGTCGATTGACATCGCATCCAGCCTGTCCGCACAACGCCCAGAAGCTTCCAATGTCGCCGAGTTTTACGAGGTCAAACGGACAGCAGAGATCATTCTCAAGGGAGACTACAAGAGGGTCAGATCTAAATTTCGATCCTTCAAACACACATTCAATGAACGGGACGATATCCCTATTTACAGGTGGCACTGCAATTTCCAGACGAACTCTTGCACGACGCCGTTCCCGTCTATCGATCGCTCAAGCAGAACATCGGGCAGGGACACGACTTGTATGTATTGGCAGACACGTCTTACGGCAGGTGAGATACGTCCTATCTTTCCCCAGCCCCCACTCAAACACAATATGCATGCCAACGTAGTTGCTGCGTCGATGAGGTCGCTGCGCAGCACGTTGATGCCGACTTGATGATTCACTACGGCCATGCGTGCATGAGCAAGTACGTTCTACCTTGTTTTTTCCTTTCAATTTAACACCGATTCTGGTGGAACAGAACGTCTAGGTTGCCCGTCGTCTACGTCTTTGGGCGCAAACCGATCGATGTGGAGGATTGTGTCCAGGAGCTCACCGAGATCCTCCAGAATACCCCTGAGGCGGACGAAGTCGCAACAAAGTCCATTCTTGTTCGACACGACCTGGGCCACACGTATCGTGTAGGTGAGCACCGAGTTTTTCTGTGCGCGTTTCGGATATGTGCGATGGACTTTGTAGACGATGTTGTGCGACGACTCCGAGATAAAACTGGCTTCTCTATCGTGTATCACGAGATTCCGACCTGGGTCGAACCCGCCCAAGCACCTCCGATTTCGGCCCCAGAAAAAGATGGCAAAGTATCTACCTCGTCAGAAAGTATCGACGAAGCTCCGAGAATTATCCTATACATCGGCGAAGAAAGCCTTAGCCTCACAAACCTGCTGATGACCCATTCCTCGAGTCAGGTGAGGCTGATGGGCCGATTATTTTGATCCCAATTCCTGATGGCGACTGACAGGTTTACTCGTACAATCCAATCACCAAATCCTCAAGACTAGAGTCGGAACGAACGAATAAATTGCTCATGCGACGCTTCGCCGCAGTCCAGAAAGCGCGCGATGCCGATGTCTTTGGCATCCTTGTGGGTACGCTTGGTGTTGGTGCGTATGTCGCATGGTCGCTCTTGCTACGATGAACGTCTCGTAGCGTCCTACTTGTCCATTATATCCCATCTTCGCAAGATCCTCGCAAGGGCACAGAAGAAAAGCTATACGATCAGTGTCGGCAAGTTGAACCCGGCGAAACTGGCCAACTTTATGGAGATTGAGTGCTTCGTTTTGGTGGCTTGTCCAGAAAACAGTGTCATAGACTCAAAGGTACGCTCGTCCGTTGGCGAGTTATATCTGCATTGATCTGAAGCTGCTGTGACAGGAGTTTTACCGGCCAATCGTCACGCCGTATGAACTGGAAGTCGCGCTGCAAGCCGAGGGTACATGGAGTGGTTGCTATGCGCTCGATTTCGGACGACTGCTTGCTGGATTCGACTGTCGGTATCAATCTTGGATGTCTATATCTTCTGACCCTAATAACTTTGATAGTCGGCAATGACCTGTCGAAAGAGGAGAAAGACCGAGATCCGGACCAACCTAAATTCTCGCTCGTCACCGGAAAATACCGTCACGCCAGGCGTTTCGGTGGTGAGGGACCAATGCCCTGAAATACACGATCTCAACCTCTTTTGTTTGCAGCCCCTGAACCTTGTGATGGCGACGCGTCGTCATCGCCAAATGCAGTCGTTCTCCGAAACCAAGATGGGACAATGACAGTTCTGCCGGAAAGTGCCGCAGGTATGTATTGTATGCAGTGGCACACAAAGCAAGCTTACCTTAACCTGTTCTCGCACGTGTCGCCTTGTCTCTGACAGCCATGTATCTGCAATCTCGATCTTACCGAGGGTTGGAAGCGAGAGTTGGTGGGGACGCGCCGAGTATTTTGGAACAAGGGCGTAGTGGCATTGCCCGTGGATACACGGATGATCACCCCATCATCAATGATCGATAAATGGCGTTGGATCTTCCTCGCTGGTGTAAATTAATTACTGTAATGTTACTTTTCAAATTTATAGCATTATTTGTTCCAGACACCTGAGGTCAAAGAACAAAACATCGTTCCCTGGACACCTTTTCAAGTCCAACGGTTGCCGTTTTCAATGAAAAGGGAGAGACATAGTAACTATGACGTCCAACATCATGGGCCTTTGACATGCAGTAGAGACGTTCAGCCTATCAGCGAATCTGAAGGGTCACAGCCGTTCGTCAAAGGATCGCCGTCGAGCATGGCCCCCGTAAATTGGTCAGAAAGAGCGTGCTCGCTGGTATATAAATAACTGCCGAGGGCGAGTCGTTGCAAACTACATACCCAGAAATCAGGCTCTCCGATGCGAAAACCCCACAAGCAACCTCAGAGTGCAAGGCCTACTAATTTCTTTATAGCCCGTACACTATGAGAGCCCGGAGATTGAGGATGCAAAGCGCGGCGCGGGCGCCCTCGGGGAAAATATCCAAGTAAGTGACTAGACTCACATATGCAATTCCACCTATCGCGGAGTGGCGCAGAGATCCGACCGCTCTCTCGCACAGTTTTCCTTGGGAAGTTGTAGTGGAGGTGGGAGGCGAGTGACGTGTCAACGTGGGACGAGAAAAGGTGCGCTACTTTTCGTCCTAGATCATCTCAAGTGGGTTTGAGGCTCAGGACGATTTTTTTGCTTTTGTTCTTGCCGTGTCGACAGCCCCGGCAACTGCTCAAGTGCTCGCAGAGGGACTGGGACGTCGGGGAGGGTCCTTCGACAGTCTGTCGTGCCCAGGCGAGGTCACAGGCAGGGCATGTGGTATCATGGATAGTTTAGCAGCTATGAAAAGTCAATGACGTTTAGAAATTAGCAGAAGCGCGCGTATCCTACCTCGAATGGAGTGTGGTGCGTCTGGGTCCTTTAATTGGATAACTGATAGAGTGTCTCTAATGCGAATATCGTTAGACTTGATGATGGCGTTGGATGGCGAGGGGGCCGTTCCCACGACTCGACAACAATCCAGGTTGAACCTGCCAGTACTCGGACCACACTGACAACAATGACTATCTTCTACAGTTCTCCAATTCGACGAGTCTGGTCAAATGTGAGCCCACTTTCCTCCAGGAGCCAGAGGTCAAAGCAAGACCGGCCAGTGCATGGTACGTCGTGCGAGCTCGTTCTAGACCCAACGCAACCATGCATGGACGTCCCTTGTAGGTGTCCTTGCCCGTACACGGTCTAATGGCTCCTGAGATATGCGAAGGACAACACTGATTGTGAAACCTGTCAAAACACCGTTGTCAAAGTGCGTGGCATTCCGGCCACTTTGGGACAGGTGTGGGCCAAAGCGTCACGGTCCATCGTATGGTTAAAAAGGATCCATTAAGTATGGTCCACACTGACCGCAGATTTATAAACCACCACAAGTACGAAATCTTGATCGTCTATTCTCTGCACTCTACACTCATCCGCCGTCATCCATCATCCATCTAGTACTATGTCTGTTGCGAGCGCAATCCTTCTCTTTGAGCAAGTCAACCAAGGCATCGATGAGAGGCGTCTCACCAGCGTGAGAGACGTTAAGATCGCAGTCAACACTGCGATTTCAATGCTCAACAGCCGAGAAGAGTCAGCGAACACTGGAGACGAGGACCAATTCGAGTGCGTTGTTTCCTTTCGTCCCACTTTCACGCCAGCTGACTTCCTCTCCCAGGATTCTCCTCGAATTGGAATCCCTCAACGAGAAACGAGCAAAATGCGAGGCTCGGCTCAGCAGATTCCAAGAGCGAGCACAGCAAAAGGAGACCATCAATGGCCCCGCTGCTACGGCCACGAAACCCACTGCGCAAATTCCTCGGCAGACCGCGGCTCGTTCTCCCATCGACCCCACCTCTAGGGAGGGCGCGAGGACCACTACGTTCCACCCTTCCACATCCTCTTCTCCCCCGGCACCCACCACCACTGACCTCAAGCTCGCTATTGTAGCTTTCCCCGGCGGCCCACGTACGATCACTATCCACCCCCTTGGCAGCCAAGACTTCCAACCAATCATCCGAGACGAGAATGGAGACATCATCATCGTCTTCGAGACTCGGGGGCAGGTGAACCCACCACGCCGCCAAGCCGCATTCTACGGTTCCGAGGACGCCGAGCGGGCAGCGAGGGCTGAGGTTTATGGTCGTTCAGGCAAACGGCGGGAGACGGAATGTGTCCCGCCGATCCTTCGTCCCGACAGCCAGCCGTCGCAAAAGTCCCATACCAGGCAGCCTCAACCCTCGACGACAGACGTACCAAAGGCCGAGTCCGGACAAGCCAAGACCTTCACCGACGGCGAGCGCCCTAAGGTACCCTCCGACTCCACCTCAGCTCATGCTGCACCCACCAAACAAATCGCAGGACGGCCACTAAAGCGGTGTGGAGCGAGACGCAAACTTACCTCCCCCCGTGCGTCCACACCGCCGTCTCCCTCTCTCGGCAAAAGAAAGGGCAAGGAACGCGCCCGGGATGAGGACGAGGACGAGGACGAGGACACCAAGGAGGTCGACATGCTCCTAACTTCCCGGACGTCAACCCCGCCTCGGACCGACAGGCGTGCGGAAGAACCCACACCGTCTCTGCCGCCCGCCCGACGGTCCAACGCGGTCAATGTCAAGAACAAGGAGCCCACCACCTCAAAATCTGCCAAGCGCGCAGAGTCCTCCCGCGCAGTCGAAAAACCAGGGCCAGCCAAGCGGCGCAGGCTCCGCTGACGGTCACGATCATCTTCCTTGTCTTGTTTCGCTGCATTTGCCTGCTTGATTTATTTATTCATATTATCCTAGTGGACCAACCTTTGTTCGAGCTGATCGGTAGACTAGCGTCCGTATTTTTCGCTTTTTCTCATCACGCGTTTGTTCTGCTGCGGTGCTTGGCCGTTCTCTTGTGGTTTACTCTCTTCTCGTGGACTGTCGTCCCTATCTCTCGGTACAATAATCTCACTTAGTATCTTTCTTGGTGCGTCGCTCCCAAATCATAAACATGATGGGTGGTTTGGCCCTCCCTCGATCGTAACCGTCGTGATAGCCAAAATTTTAAGAGTGAAGATTACAATACAGAGGAATGCACTAGGCGGATGGAACGAATTAACCAAACACCGCAACCTAGGATCCCACCAAAGCCATGGCAGTGACGCCAGCCGCCAAACTAAATAGCGCCAACGCCTGCTTCCCTACGCCGCTCCGCCACAAGATCGGATCCATGACAAAGTCGCCAGCAAGCATCTCGACGCACGCAGCGTATGTGAGCATGCCCGCCGAGATGGCGGACATGATGCCCTGCGTAAGACGCATACGCGCTGCGGATATCAACACATCAGGAAGAATCCGAGTCAGGCAGAGTACCGACGTACCCATGTCATCGTTGTGTCCAAAGACGAGTATCCCGAGAAGAATGCCAGCGGGCGTGGTGATGGCAAAGAGGGAAGCGAGGACGGGTTTGAGGATGCCGAGGTATTGAAACTCGCTTTCCTGAGACGACGGTAGGGAGGCTATCCGAATGCCCAAGGAAAGACCTTCGAAGAGCTGGTGGAATATTACGGCAATCAAAAGGGAGGCTGCCCGGTCAACACGTTAGCAACAGGGCCGAGCGACGATCGAAAATGACGTACTAAAGTCCGGACCTGACGTTATTGACAGGGTCAGGCCAATAACCAAAGAATGAATCATGATGCCAAATTGTAGTACCTAGATGGATGTAAGTGATAAGCAGGCCACTGGGTCGATATAAGCCTTACAAGTATGCCGACGAGCTGCCTCTTCTTTCCCACTTTGATATTATCCTCGTGTCTATCGACACGGTGACGGTGCTGGAAATCATGAAGCACAGCTATATGTGCGACCTCTTCGGCACCCTCAAACCCGTGGTTGCAGTGGTGGTGATGGGGATGATGGTGGTGATGTTGCACAGATGCACCGTTTACGTGACCTACAGCAACGACACCTGGACCGTACATTGTAGTAGGTCGACTACGCTCATGATGCGCCTGGTGCACATGTCGCGACTCGTGTCTGTGGTGACCCTCGAAAAATACTGCTGTATCATCCCCTGCAACCTGGATATGAGGGCTATGGTGAAGACCACCATACGAAGGGTCCGAACTATGATGAGCATCGCCTGGCGTGTGATGAGAATTTGCACTCAAAAGGGGTGTTCGCTCGAGATCAGAGATATCCGTGGCGGTTATTTTGGGCGAAGTTTGTGCGCTTTCTAAATCTGGAGGTGACCCGTCCCTAGGGGTGGGTGCGACGGATGGGGATGGTGAGCTGTATGATTGCAGCTGGTCGACAAAAGACGTCGATACATCTACACATCCGCGGTTCAGTGATGAAGCAAGAGAGGAAAGGATAGGTAGCTTGCATTCTACAATAAAGATGGCCAACAGAGAGCATAGCCTAGGCGGAGTTCAAGTAAGTTCATGGTGTAAAGTAGTAAGAGCACTGACACGATTAGCCCAACGTATTCGCCTACTTTCCAGCGACTTAGCACCGGAGGGCTTCTGAGGGCTTCGAACGAGTCCTGGAGCAGATGCACAAACGCCGTGGATAGGATAACGCCTTGGCAATGCGTTATCAATCAGAGGCCTGCACCTCGATAGATAGCAAACACACCCGTTCCGAAATGCTTCCCGATGAAGAACACGATTGGCGGTATGCGGAGGAATGAGATACGTCTAGAGAGGGTTGGGAACGAGACGGCTGACACGAGCAAGTCAGCAATGAACGCAACAGTCACTACGATCAGCTACGCCTCACCTAGGAGGGAAGCCACGAAGATCAAAAACGTGGCGAGTATACGCGTGTAGAACGCTTCTGCTTCCGGATCCATCAGGAAGGACTGAAAGGTGGTATAATCTGGTTCGTGAATTAAGCTGGGCCTTTCGAGAGTGGTTAAGGGCAACATGCCTATTGTGGTAGCGAGGGCTGGCATGGCTGGCATAGATTTCTCTCAGGCCTGGGCGTCAAAGTTGGGCGTCGACCAGAATAGTTACAGTGCGTAGGTTCTCAATAGTTGAGTAGTAGGACGTTACACAACAGCCTGAGTGCCTTGCGGAACGACTACATAGTTGGCGAGACCTGAGTGATTACTTATAAGACCTGCAGCCGAACGAGTACCTCACCAGTTATCTGCTTTAGGTAATCGTAAGCTGAGTCTACTACCGCTATTGACATGGACCCTCACAATCATCATCTTGTCACTTGGCGACACAGCAGTGCTCACTGGACGTGAACTACATGTGATTGACCTGGTAGGGCCGCGGCTTCCCGAGATTCCATCGCAAAGCGACCAAACGCTCTTGCTCGCGTTCGAAGTCCTTGAAGCAGCCGACTACCCTTATGCTCTATCATTCGTCAACGAGGCTCTTGACCATGGCATATCATGGGATATTGGTCGCGCCGAGGCCTTCAACTTGAGGCAAACCTTCAGGTATGTCGGTCATGCCTGCATTTCCATAATTCGAGCCAGTGATCCTCTTCTCAGGTTCTTGACTGCGGATGTTCGTGGAGCCAAAGCAGACCTGCCATAATCTCACTATCAACCCTTCGTTCACGCAATCACTGGTAAAGCTTGCGCGCGTGCACATTGAGGAAGGTGACAATGCACAAGCAATGAAGTACTTCGAGGATCCCATCGAGATCAACGAGGGCGACCCCGATGTTTACTACCACCGAGGACAGGGTGCGTTTGTCTCATCTCAGTTCAATGGCTCGAGTTCATTTAATGTTCTCAGTGTTCTTCATTACAAACGATTTCTCGTCTGCGGCGACTAATTATACCAAGTCGTCAATCCTTGACTTGACATTCGTATTCTCGCATCTCCAGCTCGCTGTCGCACAATACAAGCTGGGCAACCTTGCAAACAGCATGACGACCTTCCGGCGGACGATGACGTCTTTCCGACAAGGGGCGAAGTCTGCAATGGTAAAAGTCTGTAATGGTAAATCATTGTAGCGGTGAACTGTTATTGGACCAACAACGCTTCCAAGATGCCGTTGAGAAGTTTCACAGGTCAATTCAACTCGAAAAGGCCAAGTCAGTCTCTATCGGGATCTGTTGCTTCTCGGATACTGAATCAGAATCGCTAGTTCTCCTCCGAACCCATTGCCTCTCGTAAACAAGGCACTCGTCATTTTCCAATGGCGCCAAGACCTTCCTGCTGCAGAAGCACTTTGCCGCGAGGCCCTTGTCCTGGATCCTTCATGCGAGCCTACCGTCGCCACACTTGCACAGCCCGCTCTTCAAAAGAGCGAGATCGAAGTTGTGATCACCTGGTTCGAGAAGCAGGTCGAGATGGCGAGAGGAGAAGCTGAGATTACCGCTGCACTCACCTATCTCGAGGTGAGTTGACACACGATATATCCCCCCGTCCGTTGAAACGTAACACATTATCTATGCGAGCAAGGCACAGTTGCAGTTCTCATCAGGAATTATCCGCAAATGGCCGAGCAGTTGTCCCAGATTGCACGCGAGATGATGTAGTTTCGGTTGTCCACGGACCAGTGATTTGTTGATGAACATACGGATGTAAGTCGGGATTGTTCAGAGACTATAGAAACTCTGTCAACGAGGATGGGACTGAGGACGTGCGACATTCAACCTTTTTTCTCGTGTGGCAAGTTATCGTGTCTCTTATAATCGGTACACAAATGTTTCTCCTTTTCTTTCCCCTCCCCTGCTTTCCGCTGTTGATGTGCATAACCTACTCATGCCTTCCTTGGTGTCTCCATCCTCGTCACTCTCACTACTTTGTCGCCACGCTGGTCGAATCGTGTCACGCATTTTTTATATATGGCTCAATACCACCATACGCTCACCACTCTCTTTATGCGCGTTTTCGCTGTGATGCGAGTCTGGTCTAGGGATCGCGTACTGTTTGAGTTGATGATCGTGAATTCTCGTCTTAATCTCTCAAGTCGAAAAGTTTGGTGGGCCCTTGGGAAGCCACAGCTGTGCCAGATCGTTTTTCGAAGTGCGGGTGTGTGTATAAACAGCCGGTGCCCCGACGATCTCAGAGCCCGTCGGAAATCGAGCCTTGATGGATGTCGCACGCACGGACAAGGGACATGAACTGTGTACTATGTAGGTAACCTCGAGCCGGTGGGACTACTGCCAGCGGCAGGAAAATGAGCCTAAACGCAATACGAACTGCATTCAAAAGCGCGAGCGAACAGGGGCGAAAACGAGGAGGAAAGGTAGAGCCGAGGGACAAGGACGGTAAATGGTGCTGAGAGGATGGCACGAGCTGGATGCGAGCAGACTCGGAATGGGAAAGATGTAGCAATCCACGGGGTGCCGATGCCCAGGAGGGACAAGACTATGAGAAAAGAAGAAAAAAAGAAAGAAAGAAAGAAAGAAAAACAAGCACGACGAACGGCGGTGCAGCAGCGAGCCTGGTGTGGGAGCGCTCATGCAGACCCGAAGCAGGATTCTTGTGACTGAAGGTGAATGAATCGCTGCGCTCGTTTTTCACGGCAGATGAAGTAGCCGTCCAGCGTTGACAGGTTGATAGCATGTGTTGGTACGGTGAAGCTTGGAGCTAAAGAAATGGAGTGGTAAAAATTGTGCCAGTGGTGTTCTCGGGAGTAGGAAGAACCCCCCAGCGGCGAGTTGAAAGATCTAGATCTCTGCGAGCTTGAAACAGTTGGTGACTGCAGCACATCTCTCAGTTATGATGGCCTTGCTGCCTCCTAGGATCGGATTTTCCAGCCCTGTCGGTTCGCAGCTGTTTCGTGACCAGGGTCCCAGTGGGAACGACGAATTTTCCGATCGTCGTGGTTCAGCCATCAATGCATCACGAGTGTAGTCAAACGTCAAGCTCGTGCATCAAGGCTTTGAAAGAAAAGAAAAGTTCCAAAGACAGTAGACTCAGGATGAACCAGTACAATACTACAGAGTTTCACTTAGGAAAACCAAACTACGTATTCTCGGAATTGGAAAAACAATTCTGTTATGTTTGGAAGTCCCAAATAGTCTCAAAGTTCTATAGTATGGTCATGCAAATTTACGGAAAATGATGGGCTGATGGCGATACACTGGGAGGGCATGGAGGAATCCCAGGTTAGCTGTAAGAACACTTGTGAAGAAAGTTAGGCGGGGTAACAGGATTCGTGTGGGACGAGCAGACTCACTGGCTACCTGGGAGGTGGTGCCAATGGGGTATGTTTGATAGGGGATTGTGGCGCCGGAATACGTCCCCAAGACAAACTCGATGTCGGTGGCCAATTCGGATACTACGAGCTTGCTCATTGGCGATACCGAGTGGACGGGTAAGAGACATACCATGAACAAAGCTGCCAAACTGATCGAATTCGAGGAGAGAGAAAGAAACAAACGCATACTCTAGGCTAAAGTATTGAAAGGCACGTGCAGTGGCCTGCCTGTAAAGCAGGCGATCTGAGAAGGTGGGTCATGCACAATACGTCGACATACCATACTAAATTGAAGAGGCTAAGCTCCCGCGACTACGACACTTCCACTGCTCGGTAAGCTAAACTGAACCCCTGTACTACCACCGGGTAAAGCCTGGCAAACTTGAAGTGGTACTATGGTCACGAGTGCAAGCAATGAAACGAAATACCTTGGGGATGATCATGATAAAATTGGAAAGTTGAAGCGGGTTTGGTGCTGAAAACTATGAAAGGAAGACGTACGTATTTATAACTCGCCGGAGTGTGTAGCTCAAGGCTACACGAGTGAAACAGACTGTCACAGGAAAATGGGATGCAGTTCGCGAGATCTTGCACGGATAGGAGATAGTATTACATACCACGGACGAGTCTTCGGCCATGGACCTCAGGAGCAACAGTCTAACTTGAAATAAGGAAGTTTGTTTTTTTATCATTCGTCAATCAATGAACAATGCCGATCAGGAAAATTTAAAGGAGATGAATGCTAGATAATTGCTAGGAGGGGGTTGATTCTAGCATTATCATCTCCTTTAAATTTTCCTGATCGGCGGCACCGGGTATCATATCAGCTTCGCCGAATCATCGTAACCCCATACGTATCTGGGCCATACAACATTACATAAATCTGCAATTTGCGTGACAAAGCGCGGTTGTCCTGCTTCTCGTGTCGTTCAAACTACTTGGACATATCTAGGGTACCGATCTCAGCAAAATTTAGAGACAGGGAGAACACGCGAATCTTGATTCAGTTTATGTTATCAGATTTCTAAGGTCTTATCTCTAATAAGTAAAGCACCAGGTCTTTGATCGAATGTGGCAGCGCCACCGGCCGTATTAATGTGCCCTGTCCTAGTGCCGCTGGTCACCGGTCTCCCGTTCAGCGCTTTGTCTGTCATGATGGGCTGCCCGTGTCTCGCCGAGCAGCCTGCCTCTTTTCCATGTCATGTTTGTCACCCAAAAAGTGATGTGTTCGTGCGGTTCGTGGTATTCACCCTCGCGGTCGCGGTAATCATGTGTTCTCCTTCAAGTTCTTGGTCTTCAAGTTTGCTGCTTGCGGTATGCCTACGTGTATGCGCTCCGTACCCCGTTACTCCACGTTAGGGAGATCCTTCTCCTCCACTCCTAGGACTTTGTCTCCACCTTGGATCGTTTCCTGCAGTGACCCTATTTAATGCCGAGTTCATTTCCCCCCTCTTCACATATTCTCATCTTTTCTTCATCATGGCTAGCTCCTGCAATGCACATGGTATTCTCGGCGTCAGTGGAGGGCGCCCTTTCAACTACGCTCACAACAGAAACCAGAGTCTGGAAGCATGACGGTGTTCCTTTGCTGAACATATGACGAGCTTCTAATGGATCTCTTCACGTTCAGTGGTGAACATGCGCCTCTCAATGGGCTGTACAGTGACGTGGCGCGCACTGCTATTGAGGCTGATGTTGACAATAGCCCTCCTCGCCTTTAAAAAGACAAATAGAATATGCACCTCATTCGCATACAACTCATCGCACAACTCATTCGTCAACAGTAAACCAAAAGATCCTCGAACTATTGCCAGGCGAATACCGTACGCTTTTTTCACGCACGATTCACTCACGTTCTCTCCCGCACATAACAAAAAAGATCATTGCCTCAGTTTCGACGCACTCAAAGAAGCAGAACAAATTGCATGGAATGCGCCTGAACAAACACCTGAATTCCTCGTAATGCTCTCCCATCCAGGCGTCTCCCCATCAACTGAATCTGTACCCTGCAACGCAACCTTGCGCCGAAAACGGGCTAGCGCACAACGTGAGAGTTCAAATCACTGCCACCCATCGTTGGTTCGTCGAAGTTCAGTTTCCAAACCAACATGAGGCCTTCTGCATTCCCCGTGTTTCCTTCCAATTCACCCCTCCCGGTTCCAAATGGACAGTCACCAGAAAGCAATTTCCTCTACGTCCCGCATATGCAACCACGAAGTTCAACAGTTACCAAGGGATAAGACTCGCACGTTCTGCCCTCGATCTATGTATCGAGCCCTTCGCCAACGGACAATTATATACAGCTCTACCCAGAGTGAGACGAAAAGAAGATATATTCATTCTATACAGTCACACATGAAGACCGTTCGAGCGGAATGTAGTCTACCGTTTACAGATACTTATCTTCGTTATCAGTAACTGCGTCCGGACGCATGCAAACGAGGCGCGACAGCAACGCCCCGCACGATTCAGATTTAATTTATCGTACAAAGGCGGAGCCAAATGGCCGGCCTTCAGGTATCTCAGTTCACTTCCGTCAATTCCGTCCTCCCTGTGCTCCCTTTGCTTGTCCGCGCATGCTCACACGCGCTAGTTTCCCGTCGGTCGTATCCACTGCATGTTAAGTATCTCAAACAATGCAGTGACGGCAGTTTGCCCATAGAGCGCGGTTGTGCTTCCGTTGAGTTCACACTCATGCCGTTTAAACTAGGGTAGGAGAACGGCACGCGAATCCCAGGCCTATCAGTTCATGTTTTCGAAAGTAAGGCCTCACATGAGCTCAAAAGCATCCGTTGTCTGACCACATCAGACCCACAGCTGTGGACGCATCCAAACGAGGCGCGACAGCAATACACCGCACGATTCAGATACAATTTATCGTACAATCCCGAAGCCAAATGGCTGGTCCTCAGTTATCTCAGTTGAAGTCAGTTCACTTCTCAATTCCGTCCGCCCTGTGCCCCTTTGCTTGTCCACGCATGCTCACACGCTACTGTAGTTTCTCGTCGGTCGTATCCACCGCGTGTTAAGTATCTCAAACAACGCAGTGACGGTAACAGTGACAATACCTCACCATGTGTTCTGGTGCGTGGAATCCGCGCAGGCTCGATAACTCTTGTAGTAGCTTATGTTTTGCGAAAGTCTAGTATCTCGACGACGCTGGGTTCAGGTGCTGTGTGGGTTGTCTGGGGTCATGTGTGGGTGGCATGCCAGTGGATAGCTCAGGTATGTTCATCGCCGTGTCATGTTTGCCTTACCCGTGCCGACCTGCTTGCCCAGCTAGTGGTCACGTCTTGACTCGTTTCAAGTCGCGGTGTGCGCCTCTCGTTACACCGTTTGTCTGCCGTACTACCCCGTCGCCTTTGATGCCGTCTGCTACATTCTGGCAGTGCGTTTCGCACTCGACACGTTCTGGCTCCTGCTGGCCCAGCGGCCTTGTATCTCGACTTGATATCCCCATATCGACACCATCTTTTCTTGTTTCTACTCCCCGGCCTTTCGACACATTCTGGTGGCCTCTGCGGGTGTTTATTTCACTCGTCTCGTCGCCATTTTGTAGTTTGTATGCTGCGGGTCGCCTAGCTTCTCATGGGCCTCCCTTAGTCAGTTCCCTTTGCCCCTTTGTCTGATCCATTCGTATTCGTATTCTGACGCGTTTTCGTCATCAGTTGTTTTCCATTGCCTTGTTCAAGTTGCCCTGGATGCCGTTGACGTGTCCCACCCCGCTGTTCAAACGTTCAAATGTTTATGTCTCAGCACTTAACGTTCTGGTGTCGTCATTTGTATCCCGTTCATGCGTTAACATTTTCTAAAGTTCTGGCCCTCCTCCATTATTCCATCCTGTTTGTACCATTCCATCCCTTTCAATCTCTCCTGTTCCGTTTCTCAACCGTTTGGACTCTTGCATTTTTGTGGTTTGTTTTGGCTGCGGCGCTGCGCTCCGTTTCCTGCGCAGAAGCAATACCCTTCCTCCAGCAGTTCCATAAAAACTGGCTGCTTCAGGACCTGATGGCATGATACCTGCGTAACCACACATGGTGCGAACGCACACGACGCTCGAGCGTTTTGAGTGAGGTGACGAACGATGACAACATCGACGATGAACCTAGTGATGCCGAACTTGAAAGTGCAGCTGATCATCTCGACGGTGAAGATGATCTCATCGACAGTCTCGACGGCATGGATGTCTTCGTAAATGCAGCCGCTGAGGAGATCGAGGAGGTTTATACGAGCAAAGGCGAGCCGGACGATCAATCCCAGGTGTTGATACGCATTGAACGAAAGTCATCGTCGAACAGAGAAGCAGACTGCCTTGGGTTGAGTGAAGATACCTCCAAAGCAGGGCCGCTGGAAAGCGAGCACCGAGGCCACGCCTGCGCCTCCTCCCAAAAGGTGTCGCATAGAGGTATGTTACAATGCTGCTGTTGTTGCTGAGTAGTTAAAATTGCTTGTCAATGATCCCAAGTAAAATCATCCGATCTCAGTTCAAAAATGACAATGACACGGGCGTTGTGTCAACAAACTCGCAGTCACGGCAAGCCCCAGCAATCCAGGCACAACCAAGATCTCATCCAGACTGGCCACAAGCAAGCTCAAGGGTATCACTACTTCTGCTCACACTGACCTTCAACGAGACGAACTTAAGTGCCGAAGACTCAAAATCATCATCAGCCCCCTTGAATCATGCGCGCGCAAAGGCGACGCGGAGCAAGCCGCTTGCTCGAACTCGATCGGAACCCACGCAAGACTTTCATATAACTATGAGACATCAAACGCCTCCATCCTTTCCATTCAAAATAGGTACATCATAACCCGAAACCTACTCGGAGCGCGGATATTGATGAATGCTGATCACAGCGCTGCTGTCGTACACAGTATTCAGACCAACTCATTCCCTCCTCATTTTCTACAACTCGGTATGTAACTCATATTCCAGTGTATGAACTTTCACTTAGACCGTCGGAGTTTGAAAAAGTGCTGCCTGAGGTGGAACGATCACGTTCAAGTTGGGGCCGTGTCCCTTTCACCGTCTTCTTCGAATCTTCGGAACCGCCAAGCTGACCGTGGACTCTCGCTCACTTCCGTATGGCAATGGACATGGGTGTTCTTCGTTCCGGCCATGAGCATTGCCTACCTTGCTTTTTGTTTTATGGTTCATTACCACATAGTGCCAGCCAGTTTCGCGTCAAACTTTCCTGGTACGATCACACAAGTTTTAGGTATACATCTAACTCCCCAGTTGTACAAACGTTGACTTGACGGACAAAAAGCTGACTTTGGAGCTGCGATAGCTACGATCAGCATCATTATTATCAGTCCATTCTATTCCCGCTGAAAGGGCTCATATCCGACCAAGTTCGGGTGCGTGCTTGTTCACTCGAAGGCCTCGCTGGCTTTGATTAGTTTTAGGCCGAGGAAAATTTCCGTCTTCTTTCTGTTCCAACACGCAACCGTAGCGTTGAGCTGGCCGCCGTCAATGGGATTTCTGGCCCATCTTACGATCTCATTGAATCGATCACGATCGACATTTTTCGGCATACTGTGTCGTTGCCTCCGTCGCAGGGGTGATTATTTGGGCGGTGTCGACTCTAGCACCTGCGGCATGTGAGTGAAATCCAGCTCTGCAATCATTGCTGTCCTAAAAAGCTCCGATGTTAGTGAGTATACAACCCATCCTCATAGATGGGCCAATCATATCATTTTCTGTTGGCGCTATTCCGCCGCTCTCGTTGTACCAGTAAAGGACTCATTCCATTTTTCTCCTCGGCCTCCTTAGTCTCATGGCTGACTTTAGGCCTGTACCTGGAGGGCAGATCATATTGCCTGCATCATTTTCGCCTGAACCTGGATATGCTGCAGCGATTATTTGGGCTGAGCGGGAAATCGGCCTCTCCTATTCGTTTACCGTTTTGAGGGACTCGCGGGGCATGTATTCTGTGTTCATCGTTCCGATGCCACAGCTGTTCAATTCCATAGCAAGTGCCCGGTGGTTGATGCCGGATGATTGCCTTCAATCCTTATTGCACGTGGGCTAATCCAGTGAACCTCACCTTGCCTTCGTTTAATGATACCATGAACAGTACCGACGTCCCCACTACCGCGGTCTCTGTATCTCTGTATACTTGGAAGACCTCGATCTCCAAGTATCCGTCCCAAGTTCCTACTTTCGTGCGTTTATCCTCATTCTTTGCACGAATGATATCCTTGGTACTCACATTGACCTCAAACAGCGTTGTATGATTCGTGGTTCGTAACGAACATCAACATACACGACGCCACAGCCACCGTTTTGAATTATACGACCGAAAACCTGCGGACGGATGGCGCTATAGTCATGTCAGTCATTCAGTGTACCTCTTCACCCTGTACGAAAGAGGCTCTTAACATTATTTCCCTTTCCGTCAATTTCACTAATATCCCGTGGATGAGCTTCAGCTCCGTGGATGCAGACTATGAACTCGGTTTCCTGATTTGCAAACCGAACATCACGATTGAAACACGTGAGATTCACACACAGGGATCAATGGTACTGGAGGTCCACTCGCTCGCTGATAGCGTATCGTCATACCCCGACAAAGCAATCTCGACTGGACGCAAACATCGCTGTTCCTCGCATATTCGTTGTCCAGACTAACCAACGAGTCTGGACCGGCGTCTTCCGCATGGCCTGGCCTTGGCTCCGAGACTCAAGCCGATTTTCTGTTCGGAAGTGACCTGATGAATAGCATTCCAGCTAATAATGTGATACTTCAGAACTCGACATGGCCTCTCGAGCCTCTCTCACTGGACAAGCTGACGCAGGGGTACACGAACGGTGAAAGCTTCGATGAAGCGTAAGCATCTCTTCATTGTGGACTTAAAACCTGCGTAGGTCCTGACGTGGCCCTATGACAGATCTTTGTGTCTTCTCTGCCGCACGCCATCGCATCGACTGTGTTGCTCTCCTTGTTATTCGTGATAGCAGTCGTTGCACATTTCCGATACGGCAAAGGCGATCAGTTCAACCTCATCAACGTCGCTGCGGCCTTGGCAGACTCTGAGATGGCCAAGGACGCGAAAATCCATGTTGCGACGAACATGCAAGGGAGTCAGAATCGTGATAGGCGGTGGTCACGGTTTGGAAATGACGTTGGGGAGGAAGTGGGGAGCAAGTAGGGGGGATTGGAGCGTTTTCTTGGAGCGTCCGGCCGAGGGGATGGGCTCGTTCAAGTACTGCACGTGTCTCGCGGATGACAGTCTTCAGCGAACGCGGTGGTTCGTTTGCATTTATTCCTGGACCCTTTAGGGGACAGGTTTGAGTGCGCGTTCATGTTCCTCCGCAACTCGGTCCGACTCGTCAGGTGACTTTTTTCGTGGGAAAATGCTTGTACCATCTTCCCCTCTCTTTTGTGTACGTATGTGCTTGATTCCCATTCGGCTGTCACCAACACCCTCACAAATTTGGGCTTTACATTCTCGAAATTTGCCAGCGCTTCACCGATTGTACGATGATGGAAGAGATACATTCAAGTATGTTTCATTTCTTTGGTTGCTGTTTCTGTGATGCGGTAACCGTGATTCTAGGAGTTTGGCGACTCGCCCGTGATGGTGAGCATGGTCTTGCGTCCGAGGAGGGCGATTTTGTAACGTTTATGGAGTTACAACGTGATTTTGAGTTTAAGGGCGTCTGCTCTGTGCCTGTCAGCAATGACAATTTGTATCCGCGTGGGTTATATCTGCCGGTGTTGGTCTGTGATGTCGCAGACTTCGTGCGTCACTTCTCTTATCTTACGCGCGCACACCTGCGTTTGCTCGCAGATCACCATGGGCTGGTGGTTGCAAACTCGGACCTACGAGATGCCATGCTGGAAGTGCTCAGCTCTCATGTAGCGTGTACGTGTGTTCCTCGCACGTACCTCTTTCGCATGTTGCGCGCATCGCGGCGAAATGATGGTCAGTCAGCGTCGACCGGACGAGGGGAAGAACGAGGACATCGTCGCAGCGTCCCGCATAATTTTACAGTTGTCGACAATGAAGATATATCGCACGATTTTCCTTCTCTTTGCTCTTGGGAGGACAAGCTGCTTGTTATACGTGATTGGCAGGAAATGATTCGCCATCAAACAGATCCTGGAATGGTGTGTGCAGTTTGTGGGTGGCTTGTTCCGCAAGCCGACATAGCGCACGTTGATCCCCAAGGGATCGATCTGACGCTGTTAACGAATGATTGTCTTCCAGATCACGTCCTTCCTGTTTCATATGATCGAGCTTTATATCTCAACGCTGTTCTGTGTCCTGATGGTATGACAAGTAAGTTCGTACTTGGACATTTGCGAGTGTGTTCGCGCTGTCGCAGTTCGTTGTTGGCGCGTACTCCCGTACAACCAAAATTTGCGTTGGCGAACTTCTTATACTACGGGCGCGAACGCTTACCATTCGATGTCGACGCTGCGTTTCACGGTTCGTCTCCTTTCGAACTGTTGTTGGTGTCGCGCGCGAGGGGAAGTATAATCACTCATCATTATGTGCGACGCTCTGCGCGCGGAGGGTATATTCCAGAACAGTGCTCTCAGAGGTTTAATCGTGGAAATATAGCGATCTTTCCGCAAGATGCTGTTCACTTACGAGCGGTCTTACCTCCGTCTTCTGATGACATTAAGGACACGATTTGTGTTGTGTTCAGTGGAGGTACTTCTCCTCCTACTGCTGCTGCTTTGAAGCGATTCAAGCCTCTTTTAGTTCGGAAATCTCGAGTACAAAAGTTGATTGAATTTCTCGTGCAGAATAATGAGTGGTACAAATCCGAAGGTATTACGTTCAGTCATGCGAACCTTCACAATCTATTTCCTCAGGAGAGCGCTGATGAGGATGAAAGTGTGCCGAGTGGATTGCAGGTTTATCATCTCAAAGAAGACGACACGTGTGCGACCGATATCTGGGTCAATAACGACAGTGAATTTCTGATGGACAACGTTGCTTACACTGAGGGTGACTATTCCCCGCGTACACGTGAACAGATGAAGGTGCGCGCCTTGGCTCATGCGCTAGATCACAAGCAGTTTATCCGATCAGGTTCTGGTAGCTCCTTGCTTTCTGACAGTTTTCCGGGCTTGATGTCTTTTATGTTTCCTCATCTCGATCCTTGGGGGATTGGAGGATTTTTCCATCCCGGGCGGCGCGGGGCACAATATCTCTCTTTTGAATCTCAAGTAACATGTCTTCTCCGACAGTCGGATTCTCCTTTCTTGCACGATGCAAGTTTTCCTTTCGTATGCTGGAACATCATTCGAAAGCGTAGTGTCAGTATGTTCAATTCATTCGGAGTTAAGGCTGAATGCCATCAATAAATAGCGCGACAACTTCAAGGTCTTGCGCCTTATTTGACCACCATAATGCAAAAATGGGAGAAAGAGTCAAACGCTCGTGCTGAAACGTTACAGGAAAAAGCCGCAATGAGTGTTCTTTCACGTATCAATACGTTGACTAAGAATCTTCCTGGTAGCCCAGGGTATAAGCTTTGTCGTCGCAATGAAGTCCGTTCTCTCATCAGACAGTTCTCTACTCCTGCTCTCTTTGTGACTCTAAATCCTCACGATTATTCCTCTCAGGTTTTCGCTCGTTTGCTAAAGATCAGCGAGGTAGAATGGGAACAAAAGGAACCGTTTCAGCGAGCATCTTTGGTAGCTAGTCGACCTGATGTGGCAGCTCGTGCGTTCGAGATAATTATTAAGACATTCGTAGCATGCGTTCTGCGGTACGGAAGAGGCCGTGGATTATTTGGCGTGTGTAAAGCATACTACGGAATGGTTGAAGCGCAAGGTCGAGGTACTTTACATTGTCATTTATTGATATGGCTCGAAGGAAATCCAGCGCCACAAGAATTGCGAGACAAAATGGTTTCTGACGAGTCATTCAAGAACCGTGTTTTCCGTTGGCTTGAAGATATCATTTGCTGTGAAATGCCTAGCGCATCTCGACAGTCGCTGCCAACAGTCGATGTCGTACGTCCAGAAAGACAAGCGGATGAACTAGATCCCCGCGTAGAACGATTGCCTGAAGTGGATGAACTCGGTGAAGAGCAATTTCGAGTGGAGTTTCAGCGAATCGTGAAATGGTTGGCGATCGAATGTAATTGGCACATTCACAATGGCACGTGTTACAAATATTTGAAACCTGGAGAACGACGTTCGAATGCGACATGTCGTATGCGGATCACCGGAGAAACTAGAGCGCAAACTACTTTGGATGAAGAAACACGATCCATACTTCTACGACGTTTGCATCCTTGGATCAACAATTATAATGATGTTATACTCTTTCTCTTGCAGAGTAATATGGACATCAAGTACATTGGATCCGGGCCTGCAGCAAAAGCATTGGTATATTATATTTCCGACTATATCACGAAGACTGACCTCAAGGTTCACGCCGGACTGCAGTCTTTGCAAGCGGCTATGCAAGCTCATGTAGAAAAATTCAGAGGGGATAGTGAAACACCTTTGCACTCGAGAGACCGAAATTTGCTTACGAAGTGTATCAATTCTTTGATGGGTCGTCAAGAAGTTTCGCATCAGCAAGTGATGAATTATTTGTTAGGAGAAGGTGATCATTATACTAGTCACAGCTTTAGGACTGTCCGCTTCTTCGAATTCTGTCGTGCACTGGATGAGTATGAAAGACATGAGCATACAGACGAAGATTTCAGTTTCGACAATGAAATAGGTGAAGATGAAGATGCAACGAGTTTCGAAATCTCCGGATCGAATGAACCTGTTCATCAATCTCCTTCGTACGTTATTGAAACAAAGGCTAACGAGTTTACTCTTGGAAGTGATTTCTGCGACTATGTCTTTCGGCCTGCCTCTACTGTGACTGACGGCATGAATCTTTGGGACTTTTCAGCTCAGACTATCAAGGATAAATTACCTGAGCATTCGGATGCTAATCGAGACCAATCCCGTCGTGCACGTTCGAGATTAGAGCGTTTCAGCTGTGAAGAACATCCTCAATATAAAACACACGGAATAAGAATGCGTGCTCACGCTGTCGTTCCAGTTCTATTAGGACACGAATTCCCAAGCCGTGAAAAAGACGAAGAACGATTTCTAAAAACAGTCTTACTGTTGTTTAAGCCGTGGCGGTCTCTCACAGATTTGAAAGACGCGGACAGTTGGCAAGCATCGTATGAACAATGTCAATTTTCAAACCAGACACTAAATCTGATAAAAAACATTGGGCTAGAAAGAGAGTGTCGAGATGCGAAGATCTCACATTCCTGCTTGATCGCGGATGGTGCTAAAAACCAGTCGGATGTTCCTGGCGACCTTGAGACATTTGAACCTGATGACTTGATCGCCCTACTTGCACGTGATCTATATGGCGATGAAGATCAGAATTGCCGCGATGCGGAAATCGGAGAGACGAATGACCAGAGAATTGGTATTGAAACTGCAGAATCCGTTCTTGATGATGATGAAAAGCATATCAGGGAATGTGCTATTATGTATTCGCTGTCAAGAGGAATGATTGTCACAAATACGGAAAACGAAGAAGAAGGCACTTATCTTATGACGGATCAATCAGCATTCACGACAGATGTTCATATGAAACAGATGAGTATTGAGAAGCGATTGAAAAGACCGGCATCGGAGTCCGAGACCGTCAACGAAGGACCTTCTTGCAAACGTAGACGGACATGCTCAGAACCTTACGTAGTCATTCAACATATACAAAATGACAACTTACACGCAAATGGAGATCGTTCGAATGATTGCCTGCAATTAGCGGATAAATTGCTTCTGGCCAAGGAAGTTCATTCCATTTATAATATGGAATATAATCCGGAACAATTGCGTGCCTTTTGGATAGTTGCTCAACACTTCGCTACTGAAGCTGAAGATCAGTTATTATGCTTTATCACCGGTATGGGTGGTTCTGGAAAAAGTCATGTTATAAATGCAATCGTTGAATTTTTCCGCAGGTGTGAAAATTCTGCGAAGATATTGCTTAGCGCACCTACGGGATGTGCTGCAGTTTTAATCAACGGATATACAATCCATGCGCTCACCTTTCTTCCCGGCAAACTGACCGCATCAAATCGGACAGAATTAGAGAACATCTGGGGGAACGTCCAATATCTTGTTCTAGATGAGATTTCGATGGTATCTGCGGAACTATTAAGTCAGATTTCTAACAGAATTTCGACAGCAAAAAGTTTTCAACCGGGTTGTAGAGACAAACCTTTTGGAGGCGTCTCTGTGATTTTTGCAGGGGATTTCTGTCAATTACGACCTGTCATGGGTTCAGCTTTGTACGCGTACAACTTCCGTTCCAACCTGTCGAGTCGGATCAAGGAAACTACAATGGGGCAAGAGGGATTTTTTGGAGCGAGCATCTGGAACGAGTTGACTCACGTTGTTGTCCTCAAACAAAATATATGAGCAAAACAAGATTCAACGTTGATTGATTTCCTTGAACGCCTTCGTGAAGGAAAAGGTTGGTCACACAATCAGCAACAGATGTCTGATTACGACCTTCTTAAATCAAGATTAATGGATCGTCTCGCCATCAATCAAGAAGAGGAATACCGTGAACTGTGTGATGCCCCTGTTGTCTTTGGGCGAAGACGTCTACGAGATCAGTTCAATTACGTTCGAGCACGACAATTTGCAGACCGTACTCACAAGGAATTCACTGAATTCCTTTCTGTCGATAAAATAGATGGAAAGGTTTTGAAAGGGAAACAGAGACTGCAAATGTGTAAAGCGCGATCAAAGGACGCTAAAGAATTGCTTGGAACATTACCACTTGTACCAGGAATGCCAGTAGTCATTACTGAAAATTTGTCTATGCGACACAAGATCGTAAATGGTTCTGAGGGCACTTTAAAGGAAGTCCTTTTTCGTGAAACCGAAGAAGGAAAGGTAGCGGTTTGTGCTTATGTCGAAGTTGCACGGTGCAACATTGCAATGCGAACTGATAATCCTGATCTTGTGGCAATTTTCCCGCAAACCAGTTCCTTCCTTTATCAGCTCCGACGATCCAAGCGGACGATTCGTATTTCACGTTCACAGTTACCTTTGATACCCGCATGGGCATTTACCGATTATAAGGTTCAGGGAAGTACCAAGGACCGAATAATTGTTGATCTTGCCAGCGCGCGTGCGCTACAACACGGATATGTTATGTTGTCACGTGCCCAAAGTCTTTCCCGCCTAGGCGTGCTGCGTTCGTTCCCGCCGCACAGAATATTTGGAAGACTTCCAGAAGACCTCAGACATGAACTCTCCCGTCTGAACCAACTACATGAACGCACCACTCAAACGTTCGAATGTATATCGTCCGTCAACTGAATGATGATATTGTGTAAGCAGATGAAATACATAAGACTAGGTGAGTTTCAACTTTAGGGGGTTCTTTGCTCTTCCTCTTCTTTCTACGTTATCGTACTGATGGCTTACATGCCCTCTGCTCCTCAAGTATCATGTATTTCTGGGTGGCCACCGACCTTATCGCTACTCGTACATCAGTATGACAAAACCGACTCTTCGACTTCGTCTCATGTTTTTCCCTTTACACTTGAAGAACTGGCGACATATGCTGAGATCATCGAAGATGGATCCATTCACAATCCCTTTCGAAACAAATGCATTGTCTACAAGAATATTTCCGGTCCTGACAATATGGAGATGCGGACGATTTCTTGCAAGATTCATGGATTTCTGCGAAATTTTCAGCTCTCCGATTTTGGAGACTGGGACGGGTACGTTCTTTATTTCTGCGTATAATGATGGGAGCTCATTGAACAAATCTGCAAGCTCTCTTCAGAACGCTCATCGTGCAAAACAGCAGATAAAACTAACTGGGGGAACTTGTAAGACTCTGTGGGGAGCTCAACTTTGTGCTCTAAATATCCTCCGTGACTTCATTGCTCGTTCACTGAAATTACCAATCGTTGGAAGAGACTACAGTGGTGTATTGCACCTCAAAAAGAATATTTTTGAAAAGGTTCGTAAATAGCGTCATCCAACAGAGTTGTTTGTACTAAAAAAAAAACAAACAAGGACAGAGCAATGAGCCTGGATCGTACAGACCCCCCGATCCAAGAGGATGGCTGACAAACATAGAGGGACGGTGGAAATTACGACCGCAACTTCCCCTCATTCATTTCGACAGTCCAACCTCACTCTCTCAAATTCCGGAGTTGTTATTAAGTGCAGGAGATTTTGTGGAGATCGATGTTGAATTCGAACTGATGATAGTGAGGACGCAGAGAAATCAAAAGGCCGTCAAACTCGATCTCTCCTTCAATCATGTCATACGGCTTGCAAAAGCTTCAGTGCACGAAGATGAGGTTAATGTGCGTCCTTCTTTATTCAAGCTCTATCTGACAAATTAATAATGATATTCCCGACCGTGACTTTCTGATAGGCTATGCACAAAAAGCGTGCACACGACGATCAAGCTAACTCGAAACCTATCAAGCGACATCATACCGCTCTCGCCCTTCCAGATAATTGTAACGCCATTCCTGAAACCAGTTATTAAGTGCTTTTGCAGGTGTAGTACGAAGAGTGAATAATGGATTGGCAAGCTCTACACTATTTGAATGTATAGTGGCTCCTATGAAATGACTACATTTTCCAACGATCTCGACGACCGCGACTGTTGTCACCTGAAGAAGAAAGTCAGACGTCTGACCAACGAGAACGAGTACGTCTACTTTTTTTTTTTTTTGGGCTGTTAGTATCAATACCCCTTTCGAGAAATCTTCGGACATGATAACAACAGCCTCGATGACATGTGATTTTATTTGATTTTATTTTTGATTTCATCATGTGCGTTGACAAATTCTACTGCAGGTGCCTTGCACAGGTCTCGGAAGTAATAACAATTTGACTACAAACTAGAATCCTGACAAATTTCACAATCAGGAGATTTAGTATCACTACCGCTGCCGATGCCACCTCCTGTTGCTTGTGATTTGTTTTCTCTGTGTCACCATTTGAGTCTTTCCTTACCAGCTTCCCTCTGTGTCCACGAACCATGATGAAGCGCGAGAACAGTTCTCGGAACGACGTTGCTACCCCTGCAACCAAAAAGACTAGGTAAGAAATTCTTCTAGATAATGAAGCGCCAACTTACCGTGTGTCAGGAGTGGAACGCAGTCGCAAGAGAACCCGGCACCAGTTAATTCCACTGCCAAGTGAGTATCCGTGATGATTACTACAGTTCTTCCACCCAACATTCAATTGGTTTAATTTCAAGGGATGAAGATGGACATAAGGAACATTTTGTATCAAGTGAAAGTACATCAAGAACGGTCTGCGTACGCTCCATCATCCCGCATACGACACAGATTTTCGTGGATGAAGATCAAGTTAGTTCGTATTCAGAGGAGCTTAAAGCGTACGTTTACGCTCACCTAAAAACGTATGTACCTTCACATCACATTTTCTTTGGACAGACGCATCGTGAAACTTTCCAACTTCGTCAACAAGTCGAAGAATATATATAGCCTTGGTAATATTTTGCCTACCACTACGTGGGGGAGATATAATCCTTTAAACGATCACAGCAAAGAACTCTGTGATCCAGCAACGAACGAGCCTGTCATTCTATGGATCGTTGGTCACGTCATCACCCTTTGGTTTACGAAGGACGGATATCCTGAACGTCAGGCATCCATAACAATAGCCCCCCTGTCAGATGCTCTGCGGAAACAAACGTTTCGACTACTCGCAGGTCTTTCCTTTCCACACGAAAGTATGTTCGTTCACAAGTCGTTTCTATTGTAAACCTGACAACGCTATCTTTTCTAGCTTCGGTCGAAACATTTGGAACCGCATTACGAGCAACCAAATGGCAGACCTCGAGGAACTCTAATGAACCAGTAAGCAAGAACAAGTGGTCCCATTTTCGATAAAAACTGACAAATAAAAGATCCTATTCAACTCAGTTTATGATGCTCGTGAAGTTTTGAGGGCCAAAAACCAGATGGAAACGCTCTCGCCTCTAGATCTGCAGAGGAATGACCTCGTACTTTTGGAGGCGAAGATATCCTACTTCCGAACTAAAGACCCGCAGACGGAAAAATGGGGACAACGCGCTCAATTCGAGATGGTCGGAATATCTCTCATTCATCGTCCCACACACTTGACCGCAATTGAGCATAGCGACGATCGTGATGTGGAAAACTTGTGGATTTGATGTATTCATTGACACACGGTGATTGTACAACTGCTTCACAACCTGAAAATCTTTGTAACATATGCATGCTATCAAATCAAATCCTATTGAGATTCTAAATTTCTCGTTGCATGGAGTCTTGAATTCAGACCATCCTCACTGCAAATACGAAACGAACACGAATACATATCATGGAAGCAAATATAAATACATGGCAGAGATATAACCTAGATCAAACCGTACAACGATGTTTTACAAAACTGAAACTGTGAACAAAATAGAAAATGAAAGCAGAAAGTTGAACAAACAAACGCTACTGATACAGAACATACCGTTTCAAACAATGAGAGATGGCGCCAACCTCGAATTCAGAGGCCGCTCCGTGGAAAGTTAATCGTCAACTTCTTCAATATAAGGAGTCACAACCGTACCAGAGCGCAGTCCATCGCATCGTTCATAACCTAAAACCCAACGCACTTTCCGTTTCTCAACGGCCATTCTGCCCATTGTTTCGGGAATTCTTTGGCCCGCATCCATCGCCACCAACAGAATGCCGGACCCATTTGAACTCCTCATCGTAACTGGACAGTTTTCGGATTTGCCACATGTATGACCTTCACCATTCCTACAACGTAAGTTAAGTTCACGTTTAGTGTACAGGAATAAACAGATGATACTGACCGAAGTCGCTCCTCAACCCACAGTTCTTTTGCTGAAGTGATGTAATAGCCCCGATGCATGTATTTGTTGTATGCAATGATGCTGCAGGGTCCAAGTTCCATCGTAAAGTCCAGCAAAGGATTAGCGAACCCGATTGCGCGAGAGGTCAGCTTGGGGTAAGCCGAGAAAAATGTTTCGGCGGAAACATAATTCATCACCAGTGTAGAGTGGAAACGTAGGATTGGGACCAATGCACTTGAAGAGCTCGACACAAGCAGATCGATATACCCACGTCCAGCGGAGAGCCGCACAAGTCGATCAATTCCTGTTGTTCCGTATGTGTAGCCGAAAGAAGTCGAACCCTTCACCTTCAGACCTTGCGTACGCAAATACCCGAGGACGATATCGAGTTGTCCCTTAGGAACGTAAACATCCAAATCACGTGGGCGCCAATGCGCCTCGGAGACCACAAAGATAAAGGCAAGAGCAAACGATCCGGAGACAATACTTCCTGTGTTCCTCATCATTGCACGGAAGCACCTCGCATCTCCGACGAAAGGATGCAACATCGTCGCAAAACGATGGGCGAAGAACATCCGGACCGACGTGTTCATCAACCAACAGGTAGATGCAAGAGGAAGGAGTTGATAAACAGGGAGAAAGTGCATAATATGCTCGCACACATCCTGATTGGTGAGCAAGCGACGAGAGCTGAAGTGATGGATAGGCACGCTCATGAGATCTGAGGAGACGAGCAATCAAAGAGCTAATAAAAACCCTTTTGCTTTTTCAACAGCTCCAAAACGGGGGTCGATCCGCGATATCATACTCAGGAGCAACGGAGGGGATAAGGATTGGCTAAGAGTAACACGTGAGGTGCATATCATAAATCGATGACGAAACCGACTCACCCCTCAGACTTGTTCACTCCTGCCTTCACCACTTCCTGCACCATGTCTACTGCCCCTCACATTGTAAAGATCTTCTTTTATGGCACATTCGAAACAGGCTTTTCCGACCTTCAAACAGATGACCTGTGTTTTGACTCTACCACACTTGAACATCACGCTCACAAGTTCTTCGAAAACAGAGCAATCGGAATATCTGTATATGATGCACCGCCGTCTTCTCAGCAATTAGAGCGGGAATGGGTTGCCGTATGGGACAAAAAATTGGTAGAAGGTTTAGACGGCGTAATTGTGTCCCCAGTACTCGTCGTCGCGCGTCAGAAAAAGACCCTTTTAGCGACCAATATTTTGGAAATCGAAGAAAATGACATTATCCAGATAGTAAAAGAGTCTGTGCTTACTCTCCTTCATCCACAACGAGACTAAGAACAGATTATAGCTTACAAACTGAACACCACACCGACACCATCGTTGCCTCTCAGAATATGGGATGCATTGTCAAAGTGCTTATCACTCAAAAAAACGGCGAATCCGGATTTCGTCCTTGCTACGTTGAGCAAGAAGTGGATGGCAACTGTACCATCGAAAATCTGGACGACTTCTTCCCAAATATCAACAATGTGGTACATGCCGTGATCAACACCACCGCGTTCCACCATACAAACCAATTCCTTTGCCTATTCGACGGGACAATAAACCACGAGGCTCTCCTTGGACCCTATGTGTTTGTTCGTCTCGACCATAACTATAACGTCCGTGACACAACTCTCGCACATGCTCAAGCAGCCGGGAGTGCGTTAGCAAAGTATGATCTCACACTTTGACTGTATATGCCCGTAATAACGAATGCGTAACAGAATCCAAAAAATCACATTCCTTACAAATGTGGAAGACTAAGCAAAATGTATAAACGATGTATGATAGTTCCTGACTCCTCGACCGCGTCCTACTTGTAAATGTACATGTGTGAAAGATAAGCCAAACGGATGCTTGGATGACGAAAAGATTTTCTGTCGTGGCCGTCGATGATGCCACTTGAAATCAATATATGGTGGTATACTTTAAGGACTAAGGATAGGGTCCAGGATTGCCCGGAGGGCTGTTTCGCATGTACTTGCAGAGAAACATCGGTGTTCGTGGCAATCCGGCCCGCTGAGAACACCATGTCGGCCCGATCCGGCTAGGGCCTGAGTCACTCATGTCTCTCCTCGTCCTCTCCGAGAAAGATATCGACACTGTGATATCAGAGCTACAGCCGAGCGATCTCGAGACGCTCACGGCCTCCGTTTTCCATACGCTCTCTTCCAGGTCAGATTATGCGTCCCCACACAGAACGTCCATATCCATGGCCCAACACACGGCACTGTTCATGCCTTCTCGTGTACCGGACCTCGGAACGACTATCAAAGTCGTGTCCGTTCCCTCTCTCCCCGGCGCTCAGCGAGGACTGCCCGCTTCCACGCTCGTCCTAGACGAAGTTACAGGCTGTGTCAAGGCCATCGTGAATGCCACCGCTCTGACGGCCCTCCGGACTGCTGCTGGTGCGATGCGATTCACCTTGCATCGATGAGAACGATAAGACATCGAGCGACTGACTCATGACAGGATCCGTCCTCGCCACTCGCCTCCTTGTCTCCAAGGCGCCAAAGACCCTGCTTGCATTCGGCGCGGGAAAGCAAATCAAAGCCCACGTCGATCTTCACCTCCGCGCCTTCCCGTCTTTCGAGTCTTGCGCCATCGTCAACCGTACGAACAATGCACGCCTGTGGGATCTCGCATCGTCGCTCCGCCAGTCACACCCCTCCATCTCGTTCGATATCCTGACATTTGGCGATGACACTCGCTTGAAGGAGGTGGTACGAAATGCAGACGTGATTTGTACGGCGACGTCATCCGAGAAACCACTCTTTCCATCGGAGTGGGTCTCGCCTGGCACCCATCTGAACTTGGTAGGGAGCTTTACGCCACAGATGCACGAGGTGGATTCAGCTCTCGTTCATCGGGCATGCAGGATCGTGGTAGATTCTCGCGATGCATGCGCTTTTGAAGCTGGAGAGCTCATCGCTGCAGGCAAGACGACAGGTCCAAACACAAGTTTAGTCGAGCTCGGTGAGCTGGTGGAAAAGGGCGAAGATGGAAAGTCCGTGCCTGTTGAGCTCCCTCGGGACTTCCGGGGGCCGGATGGGGTAACCATATTCAAGTCTGTCGGGGTTGGGCTGCAGGACGTAGCTATCGCAAGTCTCGTCCTGTCCCGTGCAGAACGAATGGGGTACGGCACACGAATTGAGAATTATCACACATGATAGTACAATTTCCATAGCAGCTCGAGTTGTTGGATTCATGCTGTGGAGACAATGCAATAGTGCGGGGCGTATCTTTATACTAGGCTTCGATGAAGATGTGACTCCATGGAAGAGCGGATCCAGATCCTTGTAAATAAGTTGAACAAACAGTCACAGTATTCTATAGAACATGATGTCGTTTATCTGCCAATATGTGGTGCCCCAATCAATGCCGATATAATGACGACCGCCGACGAGCCGCAGAGAGTGGAGAAAGAGAAAGGGAGAAAGAAAAATAAGAAGAAGAAAGAAAGGAAAGGAAACCCCCACACGGACTGAAACCAAGACGAGGGAAACACGCTACCTCACACCGGCGACTTATTCAACTCCTCCTTTGTCACGAGTGCGTCGCTTTTCACATCGTCGGATTCGGTCGTCTTTTCCACAGAGCTCCTCGCCACAGCACTGTCATTGTGATCGCAGCCGTCCAACGTTGGTTGTGGTCCGTGGTCCGTTCCCCTACGGTAAAAGTATGCCATCGAGAGAATTTCGAGGCAGACGAGTCCCAGAAGAAACCAGAACGCGATGGCACGCCCATCGTAACCATCCGGGCCACCACGTATAGCCTCGACGGACGTTTCAATCGACGTAAACGCCGCAATCCCGATTGCGGAACCAAATTCCAAAGCGCCATTAAAGATTGCGCCGACTGTACCTGACATGGATGCAGGTGCAGCCTGGAAGATGGCAATGCTGTAACATGACAGCCATCAGACGTGGAGGAAAGACGAGTACGGCTATCTTACTTTGTGTGGGTATACACCAACATTGCGCCAGCACTACCGACAGTGAAAGCGGGGAATATGAAGGGCCAGTATTGATCTGGCTGACCGCCACCAAGGGCCATCAGAACAGTGGCGATCGCGACCAGAGAAAGACCAGAGAGGATGATCCATTTCGGGCTAAACACTCTTGACAGCGACCCTGTGAAGCTCATCGCTACGGCGATCACACCGATTGGGAACCTAGAATAACATAAACAAAAGGTCCATCTCGTCAGAACGGATGCTCACATATGGATTGCGGTCGAGATGGCCGTCCAATTAAAAATATCTTGCCACAGAGTCGTAAAGACGACAAAGGTCGCACTCCACCAAAAGAACGGCAACAATGCCGTTGCGAAGAGGACGGAAAAGTTGTTGTAGAACCACGTGCGAGGAGGTCTGAGCCGGGAAATAGTGAACTTCTTAATGTGAATAAGAGAAGGCGTGACCTACATCGCCGCCTTGTCGACGGGGATTCGAGTCTCCCAATAAAAAAACCCTAAGGTAAGCAATATCGAGACGATCAACGGTGTAAGGACTCCTGCGGTGGCCCAGCCATCTGTTGATCCAGACGTCACCGCATAGATGAAAAGGATGAGTGCAACTGACGGTACATTATTAGTCCTGTATACTATGCGGTGAGTAGCACCCACGAGAAAGGACACACCGGTCAAAATGGAAATCCCGATTATGTCAAGACTCTTCCACTTTGCACCGCCCGTGACGGATTCATCTTTAGACTTTGCAATTTCCGGAGGAATTATGACCAGACAAGCCACAGCGACTGGAATTGCTACGATCGCGACAAACCAAAAGACCCAGTGGTACGACGCGTATTGGTCGAGGACCGCTCCAATAAAGAGGCCAAGTACTGCAGGCGCCATATGCTTTGTTAGCAGCACCGGCCAGAATACCAAAACCTACCATTCGCAGTCGCACCGCATCCTCCAAACATACCGATCGCCCGAGCTTGTTCAAGAGGATCTGGAAAAACGCGCACTAAGAGCGTGAGAGCGGAAGGTATTGTCATTGCAGCCGCTGTGATCTGTGTTAGTACACCTACGACGTGTCGCATCTTACTTACCAATCCCCATGAGTGCTCTCAACACAATGATCACGATCTTGTTGTCCACAAATCCAGCACAAATAGAGAGAATTCCCAGAGAAAACACGCCTGAGATGAAGGTCGTTTCTAGCATATACATATACTGAGCAAACAATCTGAGGGAATATAAAAAGTGCCCTTACTTGGATTATAGACATCGCTTATCCGTCCGCTCTTCCAGCGCGAGTCAGATCATGTCGCGAGTGAGAAGACCACGGGACATACGATCAAGAGAAACGAAGCAAACGTGAGCTGGAATGCACTGATGATCCAAGCGGACTGGCTCTGTGTAATACCCATGGAATTCTCGAGAGCAGGGATGGCGGGGAAAAGTGCAGAGTTGTTGAAGGAGTCCAAGAATTGCGCGAAACAGAACATCAGTAATAGTATCAATTTGCGGGCAGACGAAAGTTCTTTTAGTGGTTCCTCGGCCAGTGTTTCAGGAGGGGAGACCGGAGCGACTGGCGACATTTTGTTACGAATCTACAAGCGGAAACAGGTAAGTACACCTGCGTGAGCGGCAAGGATATACTTTTCCTCGAGTGACTATTTATCCATCGATCATCCATCTTTGTAAGGATGTAGAACCATAGTCCATCTGCCGATTGATGACACCGAGATTTCTGCGCACAGAACAATGCAAAAACTGCGTGAGTACACGAGGTAGGAGATTAGGCGTTAGAAATAGAAAAGTTGCCGGAATGCGAAACATTATCCAGGCGGCAGGAAGTTCGACTTAAGAATCAAGGGGCCAACCAATAAGGACTGGAAAAAAAGAAGGAGAGGTAGGCCGCGTGGCAAAATGATGAACAGAGGCCACTTTCTGCGCGAATTTGACTAGTGCACGCTGCGTAAGACCTGCGTTACATCCTCTCTATGATGAGTATGTGCGCTTACACATGGAGATTTGAACACGCGAGCGTACGCCATCACTGGCACAAACTTCCTACGCCAGCATGGCGATCGGGGATGAAAACATTGTTTGGCAATGAGAGGGCCAGTAAGTTACTTTGAGTCTGTGGGTGAGGCAAACGTCTTCCGAACTACTGACTTGCGGCCTCGGTCCGAATCGTCTGGTGACCAATACAATATTGCGACACAACTCTTGGATGCGCCAAATATGGCTGATGATCGTGGGTAAAAAACCGCATATCGCGATCGATGATGCACTTCTTCGGGAGCCGGCGGTACTTCGCAGACTCATGTTTGCCTCCCTGCATTTACATTCGACGAACAGTGGGAAGGTTCACTTGAATATAGGTTGGCTTGTATACATGTCGGGATTCGATGAAGTTGCCAGCATCGGCATCGGGGTCAAGTCCCTGCACCTGATGGCTAGGAAGATGTGACTTCGACATCATTTGAATATCGTAACCATACTCAACAGAAGCAGTTGATCCAATATAGTCCACGACTCCGTCACCAGTCATATGCGATCAACTTTGTGCGACCTTCGAGGGCCCAACTTCTTGATAAGAAGGTTGCAAAGCACCTGGTCAGGCTTCCCGCCATAGTATGTGAGTCGCAGTTACCCCGTTTTATACTTGGTGGAAGAATGGAATCCCCAAGTTTTCCACTTGTTTCCCATGCTCGCACTCTGCCAGACCGTTCGTCGTCGCATCCTCACACATTTGCTTTTGGGATGATTGCGACGTATGTGTCAAGCAAACCTGAGCGTGTTGATGACCGGAAAGCGGGTCACTGCCCGGTCCCCCAACCACCCCATCCCATTTGTGATGGGGCAACTGACTTGCCCGAACTGCGGCCATTTAGCCCTGTATAGTCTAGAGAACGCGCAAAGTGAGAGCTTCGATTACAATAACGAATGAGAAACTCAAACACCTGTCTCCAAACCCTCCAGTACTTTACATTGATCGCACCACCATAGCGCATGGCCACCTTCGAATCGACTAAGCGTGCTGGTGGTCGGAGGCAAGTGATGAATCACCTCCATGATGATGTATGCACTGCGAGGTGTCCGTTGAAAGCAACGACGCTGAGGCATGTCACAAGGTTGCAGAGAGTGCAGAAAGCAGCAAACTCAACTCCACAAACACGGTCTACTGGGCACACCTTCCCCCTATTTGAGACGTGCACGCTGCACCCGCGACCGACAACCTAGCTTCTAGTTGATCAAATGCCTTCGAGGACCAATGCAGTAGGGTGGAGGAGTGTCTTGGGAACAACTTGTCCAAAATCAGACGATACCATGTTTATGACTCCTCCTAACAGCGTGACATAAGTTCTTGATGCATGATGCATCATGTTCGTTGTTCAACGCGTCATTCCAGGGAGTTGGGCATGCCATTTCAGGTTGGTGGGAGTCAGCTTCAAGTCGTCGGTAACGTTCCCGCGGACGGAGGTGGTGCGGCTGAGTCAAGCCGTATTCAAGGCTTCCAGTCCCGTAGCAGAGGCAGTAGGAGGGGTATCAAATTCGTTTACCGTCCAGAGGAAGAAATTCGGGTAGGAACTCAGTGCAATGAGATACTGCAGAACTGCGAGGCAAGACTCGAAGTAGTACTACTAACTATTTGTGTTTCGGTATATACGAGACAATCCGAAGCCAGGACGGCACGCACCATCCCCTGCGTGCGTCGGTATCATGTACGATAATAGAATAGGCAATCTATGGTAAAAGCGGATGGGACCAAGGTATGGACTGGGACCGATGCAAATGGTGACGTACACTGAAGGGAATCAACGTATGCAGTGCGGAATAAAGTATGATAGACTAAGACCCATAGAATATGGAATTTCACAAAAGAGATCCAGGAAAGTTGAACAACCATGGCATACCGGAAGACCGGAAATGATTCAAAAGCTTGTTCAGCCATACGCTTACCGTGAGCTTTCACCTCTCGTCTCGTCCGAGACTGCCTTGACCCATCGCAATACGAGTCTTTCCAGCATTGTTTCCCAACCGTCGTCCTTCCTTGCGACGAGACGAGGATCAAAGATCAAAGGAGGCTCTGCCGTAGCGGACGAGGCACCGCGTGAAGGCGCACGCGCTGGGGATGCAGTGCGAGGATTATGGTCCGGTCGACCGGGGGCAGACGGGACAACAAGAGGAAGGAGGTAGCGAAGCTTCAGTGCGCTGCTCAAGACGAGTAGTCAGTGAGCGATCCAATCGCAACAGTTCACGTACGTACCCGGCCCATAACCGTAAGTTGTCTATTCTACGAAAAGTCCATCCGACTTTTCCTTTTTCATCTCCATCAACAGCATCCCCCGATTGCTCGAGAGAAGCAATGTCATGGATGGAATCCACGCTGATAAAACCCCATGGTTTGCGCGATCGACGCACCCCGGTGTTGTAAGCTACGCAGAGGCATTGCCCCGACGTGAGTCCACCGAAGAAGGCAGATTTGTCTGTGGTAGGGGGAACTAGAGAACAAAGATTCTCTGGAAGAAGGGTGATCAAGAGTGCATGTGCACGACCTGCGAGACAAGCATCAGCACATACATACACCTTCCCCGCTCATCTACTGACCGATGGGATCGTCAGCAAACAGCGAGCGCTTAGCCCAGTCCGGAAGATCGTCCTCGTCTACGCTTCCTGCCTCCGAAAGTGTTTCCAGGTCTTCCGGTTCTTCCGATAATGACATGCTTCGCATCGAATCGTGGATACCGGACGTAGAGACGACACGTCTTCCTGGGTGAGATGCCCCAGGTGGGAATCGGAAGGCGAACACATCACCCGCGCTCACTCTCCGGTTTTGCCCTCTACCTTCCCTTAATCGCTTTGTATTCTTCTCCCCCTCGCGCTCCCAGCCACGTTTACCATCCTTGGTGCCTCCAAATAACACGTCGTCGACGAGGTCTACGTATCGTCTAACCACGTCTTGCTCCTTCCCGAGGACTGCCAACTTGACATCTTGTTTATACAGCCAACCGCCTCCAAGTACTAGACGATCATCCCAATGCTCACGCTTTTCCCGCTCTTCTTCACTGAGACTGCGGGTATCGAGGTCATTCTCGTCCTCCCAGACCGGTACCGATTCGTTACGACCTTGTACGTGCACGAATGAAATTGACATATCAGGGTCAATATGTGGAATATCCAGTTCATCGTCCGACATGACCAGTGGGGATGCACCACGGGAATGTGGCGGTTGGTCCTGGGACGAACCACGATCGCTTTGTGCATCATAAGCCTCGTCAGACAATGGTACCCTGCAGCGCTCTTCAAGCTCGCGAAGTGCAGCGAGTACCTCCAGAGCGGACTTGCGGATTGAGGATAAAGGATCGAGGTGGGATCTCGACTGCACCACGGTGCGTTTGGGAACAGGGGCCCCCGCGACGACCTTGCTCCTGTATTGGGTGCGAAGTGTACCCGCAGATTCGTCGGGAAGCGCGATGACATAGTTGCGCACGGAGCGGATGGCGTGGGTAGTCGTCTTGAGGATGTCCAGGACATCGATCATGCGGGAACTTGGTGCTAGTTGACTGGGAGGACTGTGCGTGTTGTGTATACCCCAAGCGCGAGTGACGGCGGTGAGGTCCTCGACGACGCCAGGAAGGAACGCCTCTGGATCTGTCTCGTAGGTCTTGACGTAAGGGGGAAATGTTGGTTGAGATGCCTCTGGAACTACAGGTGAGGGGGGAAGTTCAAAGTCCATGATGCTCCCCAAGGATGGTTTCGAAGTTTTCAAACTAGCTGGACCTCCGATCGCAGGTACGAGCTGACCGTTCAGTTTCTTGGAGGCGCTTTTGGAACACTGAGCGACGAGGTACGAAATAGAAGAAAAGGACACGTACTTTGACTTTGCAGAGATGCCAGTCTTGGTGAAATAGTGCTGGAGATGCTCGATGCTGCCGAGAGTCATGACGCTCTGTCGCTTGGCCGCGCTACGACTGAATGGTTTGAGCGGCTTGTTGCTCGAGTTCATGTTTGGGTAAAAGGCAGTCAAGCGACGTGTTTTTGGCGGGGTCTCTGATGCAGGCGATGAGGACCCCTCGCCCTCACCGGAGTCGGTGTAGTCTGGCGTGAGTGCGGGTGTTGTCGAGTCCGGCATTGTGGACGAGGAAGAAGGGCGTCAATGGAGGGGGTCGAAGTGAAGGGGGGTCAAAGCAGTGCTAATGGCTGGAACTGGAAAGCCTACTCTTAGAACACTGAGTACTGAAGTACTGATGCATGGCAAAGACCGTTATTACTGGACCCAGCTCAGAGCAGCCCTCACCGCAGGCGTATGGGCCTCCTCAGCGCCAGCAAAGACACCCCACGGGAAGTTTCTGACCTGGTCAGAACTCATCCGCAAGTTCAACAAACACTGCACCGGATTCCAAGAAGTTGCAGAGATCGCATCACAGACACAGGCACTCTCCATCTGGCTTTCTGCAAATGCCGTAGACGATGACCAGCTCGGATCAGAACCAGACGACCAGCTATGTCTTGCGTCCGAGTGCATGTTGCTCCCCGAACGCGTCCAGGAGGCGACTGCTGGCTGTGAGACACTCAAGAAACTTCAGAGTACCCGCTCGGACGTACGTCCCCTCTTGTTCTCGTCTGTACGCTCGCTCAATTCCATCAGTCTCTTCTTTTTGCCCTTGCCTACTACGCCTATGCATTGGGGGACCCTTCCGAGTGTCTCAACTACCTTTCGAACGTACCTGCGATCGCTGATGCCCAAAGTCACATCCCTGTTTCCTCTACAGTCAGATCCGACGGTTCTGCCCTCCAACCCCCTGGTTCAACCGCAGACATTTCCACGTCATGGACAGGTAGTTTCTTATCTGCCGAATCATCCTACACATCAAATGTCGCCGACGGCAGAGCTTGGGCCATGGTCGAGTCCATTCGGAGTATATGTCTACAAGGTCAGACTCTTCCCTTCTTCCGAGTACACTGGATGCCATTCGCATCGTCCGTCTAGGCATGTGTCACGAGAAGCTCGATCCAGGAAACCGTGAACTCGCTATCCAAGCGTACACGACCGCCACCCCTTTGTTGACTATCATCGAATTCGAGATGCCGCGCTCCCTGACCGCACAATCATCCCCTTCCTCGTTCTCTCAATACCGTGAACTTTGGCGCTGGGTTGAACGTCTCATGTTCCGTGCCATAACTCTTCTCGCCCGCACGCGACATCTCGATGACCGGGAGGGTCTCATCTGGAACCTTTTTACTCACTACGAGTCTTGCAGCCCTCATTGGCCACCCACGTTTCGCACTTCCCACCGCTCCATTGTCGCCGTTCTGCATCTGCGTGCACTCACCATCCGATTCCGTGCACCCTCCCCTCTAGCTAGTCCATCCCCTTGCTTGCAGCCAGAGAAGCCACCGCAATGGCTAAACACAGCTCGATCGGTCGTCAATGAATACCGCACGATATTGGACAAATCCACTCACTTCCCCAAAGCCGGAGAGCGGAATGTTAAAGTCGAAGATCTCGTCGATTTATCCGTCGCGGTATGGGAAGCGAGCGGAGCGATCGCAGATCGAGCCCAATGGGTCATTGATGTGAGTGGGCACACCATCTGACCCGTTTAATCTCAAGCAACTGGGTAGATTCTCTGGTGGGCCACCCGACTCACTTTCAACTCCTACCGCATCTTTAGACACATGTCACGTCTTCTGTATGTCTCTGGAAATACGGAGCTTGCAAAGCGTACCTTGCGCCTATACGTTGAGATCGTAAGCAAGACACGTGCAGCAGGTGTCGATGGTGACAGCGACACAAACCATAACTGGGTGGAGACGCTTGCCGAAGGTGCGAGGATGTTCTGTCGCCTGGCACTGTCTAGATTTGCCTTTGGCGGTGTCGAGGAAGCCAAGGAGGCTGAGGAGTTCTTGGGAAAGGCGAAAACACGACTGGACCCCTCTGACAAGGAGCTTGTCGCGCGCGTGGCCCTTGCAGAAGGCATTTGGAATACCACCACTGCTATCATAGGTGAGTGTCCTGTATTTATACACTGGAATTCTGCGCATTTATTCTATGAAATCCAGAAAAGCAAACCCATACTCGGTCAACAAAGTTGCGTAACGCATTGGAGCATTATACCCGCTCTGTCGAGGTGTTCCCCACTGCGACTGCACACCACCAGCTCGCGCTCGCGCTCGCATTACCTGGTCCTTCGCAGAGCCTCGATAACGCTATCACTGCTGCTCGTGCTGCCGTCGAAGACGCTCCAAACGAGATTCGTCACTGGCATCTCCTCGGTCTCTTGCTCACAGCTCAAGGAGAGTGGACGAAAGCACGAGAGGTGCTGGAAATTGGTGCCGCGATCAACGAGGCACCCTCGGAGACGGATGAAGCTCCGAGCGATACGGAAGCTATTCCAGAAAAGAGCGAGAAGAGTATGCCAAGTGAGGGCGTGGCGGATGAGACGGAGAAAGGTGGAGTTGATGGACACCCACGCGTCGGGAATGGTGGCGTTACGGATGGACCATCCGTTCATGAAATGATCCTTGACCCCAATGCAGTTACGATTCCCCCCTCAACTACCCTCCTGGACATCCTTCCTGATCACCCTGCCCCGAAGCCACAAGATGCTTTCGAGTACGCACTACAGTTGAGACTCACGCAGATGGCGGTGACAGAGCATGTCGAGGGCCCAGAAGGAGCGGAGACTAGATGGGTAGACGTTTTTGGATGGATTGCGGAGCGAAAGGGAACGGTGTCTGAAACTCAATGTACGTGAACCTTTCCCTGGATGCTCCTACTTATGTTGATAAAGTGCGAATTCAGTGAGATCCTCAGTAGATACCGGCTCACGCTCAGCGATGACGCAGACAGGCTCCGTAGTCATCGTATCCGAATCTCGCGATATCGAAGTGACTACCGAGATACTCGGTTCAATGGAACCTTCGCCTGACCAATCAACTGGCCACCTACAGCCCCCTCCGATCACTGTCACGCCAGCGACTCCAGCAGACGCCGAGCGCAGGTTTCTAATGCCAACTCTCTCTAAGCGCTCCTTTTCGTCGGACCGCGACACTTCTGCAGGAAAGAAAGTGCAGCAGATGCTCAAGAACCGTGTCCACAAAGGACAAGAGAAGATTAGCACTATATCGAGAAAAATTGGACATGGCGTTGTCAGGAACGGTCCTTTGAGGAGAAGGAACTCTACTCCAGGTAGATTTCATCTGAATAACCTCGATTTTCGATTTCATATTTACTTGGATAGATTTCCACGCAGTCCTTCAAAATGATCTCTACCAGGCGTCTTCCATACATTCACGCCGAGCCCTTCGCTCTCTAAAACGCAACAACAACAACAACGACGCTCGACAATTGGCCGTTGACTGTCCTCCCGCTCCACCTCCACCCCCCACCCCTCCGCCACAAGACGCCAAACCGATCCCTCAAGCCTCCGAGGAGGATAGACTATTGAGCGAACTGTGGGCGTCGTCTGCTGCCACCTTCCGTAGACTAGGCAAGATCGACCAGGCCAAAGGTGCGATACAAGAAGCGGAGGTAAAAAATCATGAAAATCCCTCCGTTTGGGTTCAGGTACGTACCCTTCTGATGGCCTGTCTCGCTACGCACACCTATTTTGATGACGGCCTCGGGTCAGTTTGGGCTGTACCATCATGCGTTGAACCACGACCGACAAGCAATCGAAGCATTACAAAAGGCACTCTTTATATCCCCCGACGACGTTTCTGCTACGGTCCACATGTGCCGAATCTACCTCACACCTCCCTTACGCTCCCGATCGTCTGAGTCACGCTCCGGCCCTGACCCCGACAAGGTCGACTTGAGTGCTGGTCTGCTGGAATACATGTCGCGCGGCCCAGGATGGGACGTACCCGAGGTGTGGTATTTCCTTGCCAAGGCGTACGGTTTACGGGGTCAGAAGGACAAACAACGCGAGTGTCTGACGACCGCGTTGTCGTTGAGCGAAAATCGGTGTATCAGGGATCTTGGACGTGCGGTGGGATGGTGTTTGTGAGGGGTTGTATCTTCAGCCTCACGCTGGTCCCGATTTGCTTCCGCATTCATCGCAGAGGGTGGCTTCACTACTGTTGCACTAATCGTGACCGTCGGTTGGGGACTCTAATATAACTATGTGCGTAGTGCTGTGATCCATGTTTCTTCTGAGCGGCGTGTAGGGATCTATCCTCATGAAACATGATCTTATCTACATATTGCCATCGTCATATCGCCCAATCGCAATACTTTACATGTAAATTACACGCGGGGAAAGAATAAGTACAGAATTCGAAGACATACGGGATATAGGTACAAAACGAATGTCGTGATTCAATCCAAAGGGCGTCGTATGCTGTGTGATAGAAACAGAACGAATCCGGAGCATCTGTCTACTCGTCAGGATAAATGCGTGTAGAATATCGAGAGTAATAGGAATACATCGACGGTCAAAGAAGCAGTGGATAGGGAAATAGCACCAGTCCAAGGAAACCTTCGTTCGCAGCTCGCGCGTCATAGCCGTAACATCTAAAAAGCATTCATCAGAGCGATAATCTCGTAGTCATGCCAGTGTCCGAACGCTCCCCAAGTTACTATCCCGTCACCGGTTGCGTCGGCACTCAAGTCTTTGACCTCCCTTCCCCTCGTGATTTCAAGATGGTGACAGGGTAAGCACTCGAAATGGAAGAGAAGGTCCGGCATCCCGACCCCTCTCCGTACGCTAAGAGCAATATTGACGACCTCCAAGCGTGGGTAAAACTCGTCGCATTATGTTCTCTGGATTTCTTATTTACTGACATCACTAGGAACACGAAGCAGAAGGCAGACAGCATTCGGATGTGCATCGGAACGCTCTTTATGTTTCCTGATCATGGAAACCCTGCCAAGATGTGATTTTTCTCCGTTCAGATCGATTTTATCTATGTTGACCAACGGATACAGCTACGACGAGTTTTCAAATATATGCAATCGTTCTGCACAGGCTGGCGAGCCAAACAATCTTGGGTCTGTTGAAGACGTGCATAATACCATCCATGCGACTCTTGTATGTTTTCTAATCTGTATTGACAATTTGTGAAACCTGACGTGTGTTGGATGAAGGGTGGCAATGGCAACATGGTTTGTACTTTGCGCTTTGAGCGAGCTGAGTGCTAATTCGTTCTCTTCCTGCCAAGACCTGGCCCGACTATGTGAGTGCACTCGGTTATTTTCTTTCTTGATTATTCAACTTGTGAGCGCAGGCTGCGTTTGACCCCATTTTCTTCAGTAAGCACATGTCTGGGACTTCGGTTTTTACGCTAATCACTACACAGTTTACCATGCGAATATGGACACGTATGTCATGGCCATGCTACTTGTCTGACATGAGCTGATTTGAAGATACCACGTAGTTGCGTTGTGGGAATGGTGCTATCCAGGCTACTGGATGGGTGAAGTGGTGAGTACATCACACTTCTCCGTATTTGTTTATCAACATCGCAACATGAACATGAATCCAGCAACGCGGAACGTACTCTACAATCTATTCGCAAGAGATCGAGGGTCAAGGGGAATTGGGTACCCTTGCACCATTTCGGCATCCAGATGGGGCTTACTGGACAAGCAAGGAAACCCGTTTCCTCTCCCCAGATACTTACCCCCAAGTGTAGTGTCTCTCCCTTATGAATCGTCACACACAATCCAACACTCCTTTTCTAGACTATTCTTACCCGGAATTTTTGGGTATTACTTAAAGTCGAGAAGGCTGCTGCTAGCCTCCAAGTACGTCAAGAAGCACGCGCCAGAATCGCCAAGCACTACGGTGTCGACCTCCAGACGGACGCAACAAAGCTTAATTTAGACTCCTGGAAACACATCACCGTTTCTTGCCATGATGGCTTAACCTCCCTTCCAAATCTCAGCCGATCCCGTCCTTCAAAGTCATCGTTCGGCTCTACGAACATACCATCGACGCTTCTTACTACTTTAACCTACAAGGCAAAAATAGTCGGTAGCGTCACTGTCTTCGCGTGTGAGGATCGTTCGCCGTGCAAAGTATGTACCATCCGCCGCGAGAAACGGTCTGTCATGCGTGGCGTGATCACGATCCCTTCCCACACGATCGACGAGATCATCGGCAGACACAGTGGCCAAGGGTCCAAGAGGACACTGGACAGTACCCTAAGTGACGTTGCGCATGCGTTGTCGGCGAAACTGGTCAATGCCAGTGGTCACGTCTTCACGTCCGCGCGGGGTGGCGATACGGTAACGCACTCACCAGGCAGCCGAGACCGCGTTAATGTCTGCGGCGGCGGCGGAACACTCAGAGGACGAGAAGCATCCCGTCCACTTTTTTGACTGGTAGCGCCATATGGATCTCTTCCTGTAAGTTTAGCCGATCGCCGAGTCGTCTGCTTCCGTTTCGCTGAAATACCTTGCCTTTTATTATACAGAGTGGGTGGAAGGAAGAACTGTGCGCTTATGGCGTGGTGCAACGGTCGCCGGACGTCGCTGCAAGTATGTTTGATCTTTCAGGCTGCTGTGTATGTGTGTAGAATGTACGTACTACTAGATACCCGGTTACATTTAATGTCGAACGAACATACTATTAGTATGCGGTCTTCGTGGTGTCCATTCTATTGCGTCGACAAAGCATCCAAAAAGCGATACGTACACAGTGGACATCCTCGCATCTTGTCCCGGAAGAACCTTTGCCTTCACTACCGTCGCGACAGTCACCGTATTCTTAAGTGTTCGGCCCAACTTTCGACTGTGCCACAACCTCCTTTGATAACCCAAGTGAGTGGTGTACAACAAGTACTCTGCCTCCCTCCTCGTCTGGCCGTTCCCGTCACCGGTGTCGACCTCCACTGGCATGGTACTAGTCCAATCGGATGTCTCTGTTGGAGGAACGACGTCGGCTATGTAATATGGTATCCATAATCACATCTGAGCTGTCCTGCAGTCGCAAAGATGAATGATATTTGGTCCAGAAATTTGGACAAAATCGTTGTGTTTGCGTCGGAGGCGGTAACAGTGCAACCGGCTGTGACAACGGCGTCCGAAAGTCCGCTTATCGTAGACGCGACGAGCATGTCTGGAGAACGACCTTGGTTCCTTCGAACTGGGACTCAAACTTTGGGACTCAAACTTCTGGGACACGACGTGGTAATCGGAAAAATGGTCCAGCGACTTCAAGTTCGAAATCCCATGTTTGCAAGCCCGTGCTTGAACCTGACCACGACGGGCTGGCGAATCGCTGAGAACGGGAACGGGCGATACGTATACGCACCTGATGCAGCTTATTTGTCACTGCAACACCGTGACTTGACCTCTCGCAGGTGTGAACGAGCACAAAACTCTCGAGTGTGCCCGATGCCAGTGTATATGGCCAGACCCGTCACGGACATGGCCGCATCATGGGACAGGATAAGATTGCTTGGTATCACGCCCCAGGAAGGGCTGAGCCGAGTTCAACAGGCGAGTGGGCCGTCGTAGATCCGAAGAGAACCGCACAGGTTGATCACAAGGTCCCGGCCGCAGGTGCCCAGTGATCAAGACTACTGTGTGGCGTAAGCAAGCTCTTTTTTTACATAATGACACTTGCATACGCTTGCACGAAGAGAACTTCACTGCATGCCAATCAGCTTGATCTTGAAGGCTTGAAGTACGACTCATCAAGATTTTTCCGTTCAAGTCCAAGGAGCGGGAGTTTCCTGTATTAAGCGCAAACTGATTTCCCTGTACGACTCATCTCGTTTCCCAAACAGTTTTGGAAATGAGGCAATCAGCCACTTACATATTCCGTCCACGCTCCCGCATGGGGCACGATGGGGCTTACCATAACAGGGGAACAAAGACGGAGAATGAAGAATCGTCGCCTGGACGGATGGAGTTCCAACCTAGTAGCGCCACACCGCTGACCGTTGGGGGCAAGGAACGATATGGCTATAAGCTTGGAGTCTATTAGAAACGGGATCAAAATTAACTTGACTTACAATCCAGTATGCATGATCAGTGGCGTGATCTTAATCTTTCTAGGCGAGACCTGTCAATGCCGCAATGTAATTGAGAACAGAGGGTCACCTGACGCGGAAGCTAAGTTGTATCTGCTATGGAGTAAGGAGCCAGCGGAACTCAAAATGCCAACAACGCGCACCGGTGTTGTCCAATTTTCCAGTGTCGTAGGTACACATCGCGCCGACGATGTGACGAGTCATTGGCGACGATCTTAACTGAGAGATGGGCCCATATCGAACCCGAATGGGGATGGCATCTGACAGAGATGACATGAAAGATGATTCCGAGTCGATGAACGTGCGGCCAATTCAACATCCACCAGTGGCTGCACTGGCATGCCAGGAACATCCTACCCGGCTCCACTCCATCACCGCCGCCCCAAATGTTTTGTCACTAGCTTCGTGCATGTCTTCGACGAAATGGAAGTACTGATCATGTATTGTTCCATCGATTGACCAGGGTGCTACGTGTCACACAATGTGTCATAATCCTTACTGTTATGTAATAGCTAAATTGAACAAAAGAACAACCCAGGACCGCCGCAGCCTGACTCGGAGGGACACCGCCGAGAGCCTACGAGTCAGAAATGAGCAAAAAGGAACTTTGCGAAACTCACGGGACTGCAGGCAAGTGACTCGCTGTTCATAATCCATGTATCGATACAATGTCATTAACCCTCACAGAAAATCAGGTCCAGCACGACGCCGTGTTCTAACTGGGTAAAGCACGAGGTTCAAGACATCGACCAGTTCGATGGAATACAACCCTTCGTGCGGCTCCCAGACTATGCCTTACTATAATCTATTGACAATGTGACACGAACACGAGTATTCCCACCGAGCTGCTTCGATGCCCTCGAGCTCATCCATTGTACGTCATGATCAGATCCTGGTGTGCTGGCTGCTTTAGTTTTGATCGAGATAACACGATTGTGGGTCGGCCTTAAACGGATACATTGTTCTTCGGGTGATACTGATACGAAGTGCGCAAGTTTTTTTGGACCTCGCTACGCCGTGCCAGCCGTAATAGGGTAACTCCACCCCGTGTTCAAGTGCGGGGGAGTTTGTACGCATACGAGCTACTCTGATCTTGGTAATCTCCTGTTGCAGCTGCAGGACGAAACAGTATAAAAGGGGGCCAACACTGCTGTAAGACCACCAGGCAACCACCTCGATTGCATCTGCACTCACCACCACTTGACTGACCATGTCAGCGTCCGAAACCTCCCCAAGCTACTACCCTGTCACCGGTCGCACCAACACCCAAGTCTTTGACCGCCTTCCCGTACAAGATCTTAAAGACCAACAGCCGTACCAATGGACACTCTTCATCCTTGGTTTTGCACATATCAAAGGCACCCCAATCCCCTTCCCCGATGTTACCCAGCCCCTGTTGCGTGACAGCACCTCATTGATGGAGATAGGGGGTATTCATGGCAAGCCCTACCGCGAGTGGACTGGAGACAAACGGACTCCAGAGGAGGCCGAAATCGACTTCAGCTACGATGACAAGAAAGATATGTATCCTACCCCGTCGCGGTTTGGAGGTAAGCTGGAACACCTCTTTCTGAGTTCCGTCCTGTCTAACTGCTTAATCTGAAGGATATTGCCAGTATGTCGTACTGAGTGGTATTTGGCACGCTTCGCCTGAACTGGGTTTGTCTGTAGTCACGCAGTAGTCACTTTTCCTTCTTGGCATCGTCCGTATGTCATGCTTGTTGAGGTAGGTGTAGCGACACTACTGTTTTTCTGTCACCTCCCTGATGCACTTTTAATAGCAAGCAATTGGAGAATACGCAGAGAATATTGCTCAACAAATAGAGAATACCAATCCTGATGAAAAGGGACTTTGGGTTGACGCAGCCAAGAAACTTCGATTCCCGTGTGTCTTGCTATCTTCTGTCTGCTTCGATTTCTGTTTCCTGATTCCGAGCAGATACTGGGACTGGGCTGACCCTAAGGTCACCCAAGAAGGTGTACCATCTTTATTCTTCGATGAGGAGGTGTCTGTCTGCGCACCTGGAAAAAATACTGTGACGGTGCCGAATCCTCTTGTGTCATTCAAATTCCCTTACATTCCCAGTGACTTTGGGGACAATACCAGGGTAAGCGCCATTACCAACCGACATTAATATTGTTCCATTTTATGAGTGATGCTGAGAGTATTTGTACGTGTGTAGGGCACCGCTACCGCTTATTTCACTCAATGGAAGCAGACGCTCCGGTATGCTGATTCCTCTCCGGATGCAACTAAGAGCGATGTCAATTCACTCCAAGCGTTGGTTAAGCATGTTACGCTGTTGTATTGTTCTCATTCATTGTATCACTAGGACTATGAAGCAGAAGGCAGACAGCGTCAGAACAAGCGTTGGGTCGCTCTTCTTATTCCCCGATAACGGAAACTTCGCCATGAAGTGATTTCTCCATTTTACTCGATTTAACCACATTGACTAACGAACTCAGCTACGACGAGTTTTCAAACACATTCAATGAATCTGCACAGGCCGGTGATCAAAACAACACGGGCTCCCTGGAAGGGGTGCATAACTCCATGCATGCGAATCTCGTATGTTGTTCTATTTGGATTGGCGGTCTAAGAAATCTGACGTGTCACATGAAGGGCGGCAACGGCAACATGGTTTGTATTTCATACCTCCAATGAGCTGAGTGCTAATTCCTGCCTTTACTTGTCAAGGCCTGGCCCGACTACGTGAGTGCACCCAGCTACATTCTTTTCGATTATTTAAATTGAAAACAGGCCGCGTTTGACCCTATCTTCTACTGTAAGCGGATGTCTGGGGCCTTCGTTTTCATGCTAACCTCTACGCAGTCCACCATGCGAATGTTGATAGGCTTCGTACGTCGTTATCATTGAACTAATCTGACACGAGCTGAGTTGATGATATCACATAGTTGCGCTGTGGGAATGGTGCTACCCAGACTACTGGATGGGTGGTGGCTTCACTCCTGACAGCGGGGGGCCGGTGAATTGGACCTTGGTGAGTACATTCCATTTTCCCGAGTCTATCGATTGACACGGCAACATGATCCCAGCAACGCGGGACGTACTCCATGGCATATTCGCAAAAGATTGAGGATGATGGGGAATGGGGTGTCCTTACTCCATTCAGACACTCAGACGGAACCTACTGGACAAGCAAGGAAACCCGTTTCTTCACTCCAGATGCTCACCCTAAATGTAACGTCTTTCCTTTATGAATAGCCACACAGTTCTAACAGTTTATTTTTAGACTATTCCTACCAGGAATTTTCGGGTGTAAAGGTTGACAAGGCTGCAGCTAGCCTCCAAGAACGCCAAGAGGCGCGCGCCAGAATTGCCAAATACTATGGTGTCGACTTCCAAACGGACGCCACAAAGATTAGCCTACCCTCCTGGAAACACATCCCCGTGCCCGGCATTGACGAAGTGGATCTCCCTTCCAATTTCCAGCCAATCCAGTACTTCCGGGTCTTCAAAGTCCTCGTTCGGCTCTATGAGCATGCCCTCGGTACCTCTTACTACTTCAATCTCTACTACAAGAAAGAACTTGTGGGTAGTGTCGCCGTCTTCGCGCGCGAGGACAATTCGCCATGCAAGGCGTGTGCCATCCGCCGCGAGAACCAATCCGTTGTGCGCGGCGTGATCACGATTCCTCCCGCGATCATCAACAAGATCATCGTCCACCACAACACAACACCGAGCCAGAAAACATTGGACAACACCATCAGTCAGATCGCGCAATCGTTGACGGGCCAGCTCGAGGACCTGAGCGGGAGCGTGATTGCGTCCGCTCAAGGTGGCGACCAGGCGGTGGCCGTCCCTGCTGATCAGGCAATTTCAAAGATGATTCAACCGGCCGAGGTCTCATTGTTGTCTTCGGCGTTGGCGGAGCACGCAGAGGATGATAAACAGCCTGTTCACTTTTTCGACTGGCAGCGCCACGTGGATCTTTTCCCTGTACGTACCACTCTACTGATCTTCGTTTGCCCTCTTTTTCGTTGGCTGATGTGCATTGCCTGCACAGAGCGGCTGGAAGAACGAGACCAAGATGGCGGCTGCCAAGTGAACGTCGTCGACAATTACTGTACCAGTGTGCGAGTGTACGATGATATTTTTTGTTGAGACGGAAGGGCCCAGTTGCGGGGAGTGGTTGTATAGCTACGATATCGAATAGCATGTTGTCTGCATCGACTGGGTGAAATCAGCTGATGAAGGGGGCAGCAAACGATCCATATCGTTTATACAAACGACAATCGTTGACACACAACAATTGATTTCGTCTCAGATAGTATGGTCCAATTCACACACTGAAATAAATGGATTACATGCCGATTTTTAAACATGAGGAAGAAATGAGTTGGTCTGAATACTGTGTACACCACCAGTAGCACTATGATCTGCGGCCTCAGCATTCATTAATACCCACACTCCGAGTGGGTTTCGAGGTATGATGTATCTATTTTGAGTGGAAAGGATGGAGGCGTTTGATGTCTCATAGTTATGTCGCTGCGACGATTGAGAGCCTTGCATGGTTCCGATCGAGTTCAAGCTAGCCGCTTGCTCCGCGTCGCCTTTGTGCGCGCATGTTTCAAAGGGGCTGATGATGACTCCGAGTCTTCTGCACTTAAGTCCGTCTCATTGAAGATCGGTGCGGGCGCAGTGGTACCCTGGCAGTAGCAGCTTGCTGGTGGGCCAGTCTAGATGGGATCTCCTGTCACCCTGGCATTCGCTTGCCGCGACTGCGACTTCATTGACACAACGCCCATGTCGTTTTGGACTGAGATCGGATGATTTTACTTGGGATCCTTGACAAAAAATTTCAACTACTCAGCGACAACATGAACGAGATACAAATGACAGCACCAGAACGATAAGTGCCGAGACATGAACGTTTGAACTGCAGGGTGAGACACGCCGACGGTATCCAGGGCAACTTGAGAAGACGAAAACGCGTCAGAATGCGAATGCGAATGGATCAGACAAAAAGGTGAAGAGAACTCACTAAGGAAGGCCTATGACAATCTAGGCGATCCACAACATACGAGCTACAAAAATGGCGACGAGACGAGTGAAATAAACACTTCTAGAGGGCACCAGAACGTGTCGGAACCGGGCCGGGGAGTTGAAACAAGAAAAGACAGTGTCGATATGGGGATGTCGAGTCGAGATACAAGGCCAATACAAGGCCGTGCGTGAAACACACTGCTAAAATGTGGCAGACGGCGTCAAAGGCAACTCCTTCGGACGCAGTTACTGATAACGAAGATAAGTAGGAGTGAAGAACGGTCTTCATTGAGTGACAGAAGAGAGTGAATATATCTTCTTTTCGTCTCACTCTGGATAGAGCTCTATGTAATTGTCCGCGGGCGAAGGGATCAATACGTAGGTCGAGGGTGGAACATGCAAGCGTGATGCCTTGGCAGCTGTTGAACGTGGTTGCATATGCGAGACGTAGAGGAGATTGCTTTCCGGCAACTGTCCAATTGGAACCGGGAGGGGTGAATTGGAAGGAAACACGGGGAATGCAGAAAGTCTCATGTTGGTTTGGAAACTGAACTTCGACGAACCGATGGGTGGCAGTGATTTGAACTCTCACGTTGTGCGCTAGCCCGTTTTCGGCGCAAGGTTGCATTGCAGGGTACAGATTCAGTTGATGGGGAGACGCCTGGATGGGAGAGCATTGTGAAGAATTCAGGTGTTTGGTCAGGCGCATTCCATGCGATTTGTTCGGCTTCTTTGAGTGCGTCGGAATTGAAGCAATGGGCTTTTTTGTAATGTGAGGGAGAGAACGTGAGTGAATTGCACGTGAAAAAAGCGTACAGTATTCGCCCGGCAATAGTTCAAGGATCTTTTGGTTGACTGTCGACGAATGAGTTGTGCGGTGAGAGAGATGCTCACTCTAGACGTCCGAGTGGGTCTTGAAGGACATCGGAGGGAAATTGAAATTGAAGAACGTCATTGATATCAGCAGTGGATGCGAGGAAGGAGAGGTTGATTCTCGAACGTGAGTAGTCTTCATTGACAGTATCAACAAATTGTGTGAAAGGCCCATCTTCTAATGAATGCATGGGAACGGTGAGCTTGTATATGCGCATTTTTCACCACAACGGCGATATTTCCACGGAGGCAGAAAGCGTAGCCATTTCCCTTCCTCCGCTTGACAAAAGTCCCCGCTTCCAATGAAGAGATTTCCACTAAACAGGAGATGGGACCGCTGCATGACGTTGCGGCACAATTTATAGATGCCCTCCCATGCAGCACTGTTCGCCATTGGAAGCTCAGCGGATGGCCGAGCGGATAGACACAATGAAGCCTAATGAGCTGTTGACACTGTGGGAAGTAGGGTGGATGATAATCCGCATGCAGTTCACCTCTAATAAGTGCCAGTGTAGCTACAAAACAGCGCTTATGGCCACTTGTATCAGTGACATAGTGTGTCACTGAGTTCTCTCTCGGTCTAATTAAAATCAGTGCCAACTCCACTGATATTATAAGACTTTGTCAATGAAATTAAGTGACATATGGATGAGCCTATCAGCAAAAATGTACACCTACTTTTCGAGCCCTGGTCAACTTTTCAAGGCTCTGGGTGCTTTTTCCTTCTTTTAGTACTCTAAATCTAACTTGTATACCGAGTAAGTAAATGTAGAGAAATTAAATCCCATCAACGGAGTCGAACTCGTGACTATCAGTATACCAAAACAGTTGAGACGTGACATGTTAACCAATAGACCACAATACCATAGTTTACAAAAGCATCACAAGGTATACGACTACATTTTTAAACCTGTGCAAAATTATAGCAAACATGGGCTGGAAGACACATTGTGTGTTCCTACGCAATGGCAAACGACAGCAAGGGTAAATGTGGGGCAAGGGCAAGAGGACGAGGGCAAAGGCAAAGGCGAGGGTGATGTGAGGATGAGGTGAGGGCACGAGGATCGTATGCAAACACAAATGTGAATGATTATGCGTTTGTGTTCATGTTTGCACAATGAGGTGGCAAGGACGAAGGCGAGGGCGGTGAAATGGCAAGGGGGTGGAGTGTGATGGGTGAGCATGTGCAAGCGAGCACACATGCATATGCAGACTCACTGTCTGCATGTGTACACGCGCTCGCATGCACCTGAGAGCAGGTGTCAGTGGGTGGGCGAGAATGCGCATGTGGTGACTCAGAGGGCGCATGCAAGGGTGAAGGCTGGGCCTTGAAGTTCGTGCGAGTGAGGGAGAGTGTGAGCGTGCGCATTTGGGAGGCAACGGTCAGTCAGTGCATGAGAGGGTGAGGGTGAGGGTGAGGTGGTGAAAGTGAGGGTGATGTGACGAGGGTGGTGAAGGTGTAAGTGATGAGGTGGCAAGGTGGCAAAGGCACAAGGAAGCACTTTGCTCGTGTGCAAACATAAACGCAAACAGCATAACCATTTGTGTTAGTGTTTGCACACAAGGGTCAGAGTGATGGGGTGACGAGAAGGCGAGATGGCAAGGGCAAAGCAGCGAAGGCGGCAGAGGTGAGGGTCGAGATGGTGAGATGGTGAGACGGTGAAGGCAAAGGCAGTATGGGTAGGCTAGATGTAGTGTCAGTGAATAAAAGTGACAACTATAAACCGTTGATGAAATTCAATGACAAGACACTCTTGACGCTGATAATTGACGACACCCAAATCCCGATGATGAAAAAAAGTGACATTTCTGTGTCACTGATAAACAGTGGCGAGGAATTGAGTGACATGTCACTCAATTCTGGGTGATCAGTGACACACTCACCTAATTTTAGTGGTTTTACTTCCTGCAGTGTTGAGGGCCTGCACCATATTGAGAAACGTCAATGTCAAGTGCTCGTTCAGCTTTTGCAACACCTGTGTTCGTACGACAAACTCTTCCAGCCATGAAGAAAACTGGAGGTGACATTTGGAGTCCATTTGCAGAGTTTTCTGGAAGTGGTGGCGCAGAAATGAACCCTGGACAGCGTTCTGTGTGAGTGCACACATAGACATGAAGACAAATAGAAGATGCACCTCATTTGCATACAACTCAAGACGAGGAGGGCTATTGTCAACATCGGCCTCAATAACAGTGCGTGCCACGACCCAAGCAACGCTGCTGTACAACCCCTTGTCAAGAGGCGCGTGTTCACCACCGAACATGAAGAGATCTACTGGAAGCTCGTCATTCAGCAAAGAAAGAACACTGTCATGCTTCCAGAAGTTTCTGTTGTGAGCGTAGTTGAAAGGATACCCTCTGCTGACACTGAGAATACCAGGTACATTGCAGGAGTTCGATGAAGAACAGATGAGAGTGTGTGAAGAGGGGGAAAATGAACTCGGCATTAAACAAGGTCACTGCAGGAAATGTTCGAAGGTGGAGACAAAGGAGGAGTGGAGGAGAAGGGTCTGCTCCATCTCCCTAATGTGGAGTAACGGGTGCTGGATTGGAGTGCATACGTGTATGCTTACGAGCAGCAAACTTGAAGACCAAGGAGAACACAAGATTGATTACAGTGACCGCGACCGTGAGGGTGAATACCACGAACCACACAAACACATCACTTTTGGGTGACTGACATGACATGGAAAATGGGGAGGTTTCTCGGAGAGACACAGGCAGCATCATGATAAACACGACACTGAATGACAAAGACAGGTAACAGGCTGCGGCACTGCTGGGCAGTGAGATCTTGAGAAGAGACAGACATGGCACAATGGTGGTCCGCAAAGTTATGGTGCTTTACTAGTACGTATGCCGGCCCCGGTATAGGTTGCAACGATTCGGCAAAGCCCATCAAAAAACAAACCTCATTATCTAGACTGGATCCTCATGTGGCACTCCTGAGGTCCATTAATGCGGCTGAGATCTGACTCTCGTTCGTAGTGCTATCTCCTACTATCCGTGAAAGATCTCATGAACTGCCAATCCCATTTTCAACCAATGGTTTCAACTTGATGGGCACAGCCTGAGTGACAGTCTGTTTCACTCGTGTAGCCTTGAGCTACACACACCGGCGAGCTATGAATACGTACGTCTCCCTTTCATACCTCTCAGCACCCAGTGCAAACCCGCTTCAACTTGACCATGATCATCCCCAAGGTATTTTATTTCCTTGCTTGCACTCGTGACCACAGTACCACTTCAAGTTTGCCAGGCTTTGCCCTCTGGAGCGGTTCAGTTTTCTGTGCCCATAGGAGGAAGGATCATAACAACGGGAACAATAATTATAGGATGGTATGTCAACGTGTTTTGCATGACCCACTCAGGCTGGCACCTCCTCAGATCACCTGCTTCACAGGACTCGGGGTAATTACTTGACTATTCGTCAAAAGTTGATCCTAGCGAATATGCTAGTTGATGTCTTTCTCATCCAAGTCGATATCTATGGCAAGCCTCTTCGTCGTACGTCTCTCACCCGGGTCACTCGGTATCGCCATTGACTTGCAAGCTCATAGAGTACCCGTTGCTCTCCAGCGTTGCGTTCTCCATGTTCGGCGATGTCTGCGATGTCCCCCAGGTTTCCCGTGCCATTTCCACCTCTTTCCGGCTAACCAGTGAGTTTGCTCATCCCACATGAATCCCATTACCCCACCTGACTTCTTTCACAAGTGTGGGTACCCGAAGGGGAATTTCTCGCTGCCAGCGAAATATTTACCATAACGGGACCAACAAACGGCATTCCGAGAATCGTTTAAGTGAAACTCTGTAGTATTGTACTAGCTCATCCTGAGTCTATTGTCCTTGGAATTTTTCTCGTCTTTGAAAGCCTTGACGTTTGACTACACTTGTGATGCATTGATGGCTGAACGTTGAACCATGACAATTGGAAAATTCGTCATTCCCACTGGGTTGTGAACTGGCTGCGAACTGACAGAACTGGGGGTCCAGGCCTATATAGGGGCAGCAAGGCTATGAACTGAAAGATATGCTGCAGTCACCAACACTTCAAACTCGCAGAGATACTTTCTGCTGGAGATGATATTTCGGTTCTTCCCACTCCCGATCGAGAATACACTGACACAACATTGTTACTACTCGATTTCTTCTAGCCCCAAGCTTCACCGTATCAACACATTGTCAACGCTGTACGGCTACCTTATTGAGTCTACCCCGCTGCTGCACCGCCATTCATTGTGCTTGTTTTTTTCTTTTCTTTTCTGATCTCATGGTCTTGTCCCCTTTTCAACCTGGGCACATCAGTGTCAACTCGTCAATGCTGGACGGCTACCCCCAAAAAACGAGCAGTGAGCATCTTTGCCTCACTTAGGGTATAGCATGGGTGACACCGCGGGTCGGCCAGCCAACACCGTACCCGTACCCGTCAACACCATACCTGCAGCAGTATGGGTACGGTATATACCGTACAACCCGCGGTGTGACAGACGTACCCGTGGTGTGGAAAATACCCGCGGGTAGGCACTAAGATCGTCGTCAAGGAAATACAAGAAATATTCTGATACTGCTAGTCTACTCGGTCCTCTTCTGAATCCCTGACCTTTCTCTTCTTGCATGCTTTCATTATCTCAACCAAGTCATTTTGCAGCACCAGATCACATCGCAACCCAGGCAAAGCAGAGCCCAAGTCAACGCAGGCGATAGGCAGTTACAAGTCAAGTGAAGTAAGTGTCGACCCTGAGAGAATACACGCTCAACGGCCATCAAGGTTGTTGAGCAACAGTAGAGCCAGGAACATAGTAAGATATCATTCCAATGAAGGTACCAAATAGTTACTTACGAGGAACACTGAGATAATCTAGTGCCATGCGATGCAAGTTGAGGTATACAGCCTTATTATTTACCCACCACTTCAGAGGATCAATGATGTTCTCCACTGGTTGATGGAGATACTCCTGGAGCTCGTCAGGTAATTTGACGGCACCAATGGAGATATTTCTGAAATTGTCAGCAGATTCAGAAACAGTGCGCTAGTCTATCATTAGTACTAGTCTGAAAAAGAAAGGCAAAAACAAGACTCTGATACCTTCGTGATTTGTTGAGTGTGTGGCAGCAAAACTTTATCAGCAAGATCAACATCGGAATCACCAATGATGATTGGACTGGCTGGGGCTGTCGGATTAGACTCGGATGAATTATATTGAGATGAGTTGGAAGGCTCAGCAGCCCCAGGGACAGACGAATTTGATGAGATTTTGGCTTTCTTTGGAGGCCGAACAATGAGCTTCACAGCCTTCCGCACAGTTGACCCAACAGCCTTGACAGTTTGAATGGATTGAGCATGAGGAGGAACGAGGTTGTTGAATGTGACCTCACGGAGGAATGATTGTTGTTCACCATCACGATGAGGAAATCTCTGAGCTCAGACCTCAAAATTATACTCAGGCTGAAAGATGGTCAAATCAGTATTCACTGTTTTGCTGCATGAACGCACAATCGAAGACGGCAATTCCGACTCGGATGACAGGTTCCATAGTAGGATGCATCGGATTGTGATTAAAGTCTGTTTCTGGGGCATCTCTACTTTGTCAGTAGACAGATCTGGCTACAAAGGAATTTCTACACTGTACGAAGCACAGTGCTGAGTGGAGGTGAGAATCTTGGAGGATCACTGCGGTGGACAACTTGGTGCAACAGCTCAGACCAGTGCACAGCCACATACCCATGGCATACCCGTACACCATGCATACGGGTACGGTGTAGCTGCAGGTTTGGAAATTGCACACCGTACCCATACCTGCCATACCCGTACACTCCCCACCCGTGGTGTTTCTCCCACCCATGCTATACCCTAGCCTCACTTATGTCCAGTCACAAGGATCCAGTGTATGAGAGCTCCTGTACCAGGCTCACTGCTGCACCGCTGTTCGTTGTGCTTGTTTTTCTCTTTTCTGTTCTCATCGTCTTGTCCCTTTTTCAACCTGTGCATCGGCACCCTGGATTGCCAGATATCTTTCCGATTCCGAGTCTGCTTGCATCCAGCTCATGCCATCCTCTCATCACCATTTACCACTCTTGTCCTCAGTTCCACCTTTCCTCCTCGTTTTTGCCCCTGTTCGCTCGCATGCTTTCAAATGCAGTTCGTATTGGTTCGTTTAGTCTCATTTTACTCACTGGCAGTAGTCCCACTGGCTTGGGGCTACCTACTTACACAATGCATGTCCCTTGTTCGTGTGTGCTACATCCATCAAAGGCTTAATTTCTGATGGTTCTGAGATCGTTGGGTCACCAGCTGTTATTGCATACATGAATATTCCTTGCACCGCACCTCGAAAGCATGATGGTCTGGCAGAGCTTTGGCACCCCATTGGAGGGCCCGCTAAACTTTTCAACTTGAGAGCTTCAAGACGAGAATTCACGATCATTGACTCAAACAGTATGTGATCATAGACCAGACTCACATCACAACGAAAACGTGCATAAAGAGTGGTGAGCGTGTGGTGGTATTGAGCCATATAAAAAATATGTGACACAATTCAACCAGCGTGGCAACAAAGATCCAGACAAAATGTGGGCATGTAGTGAGAGCGATCAAGGCAGGCATGAGTGTAGGTCATGCACATCAACAGCAGAAAGCAGGGGAGGGGAAAGAAAAGAAGAAACATTTATGTACCAATTATAAGAGATGCAATAACTTGCAACACGAGAAAAAGGGCTGAATGTCGCACGTCCTCAGTTTCATCCTCGTTGCCACAGTTTCTATAGTCTCTGAACAATCTCGATATGCATATGTTCATCAACAAATCACCGGTCCATGGACAACCGAAACTACATCATCTCGCGTGCAATCTGGGACAACTGCTCAGCCAATTGTGGATAATTCCTAATGAACTGCAACTATGCCTTGCTCACCTAAATAACCTATTAGGTTTCAACGGACGGGAGGATATATTGTATGTTAACTTACCTCAAGATAGGTGAGTGCAGCAGTAATCTCAGCCTCTCCTCTCGCCATCTCGGCTTCTTGTTACGCGAGTGTGATGGACTGAGGAACTTGTCCAAGCAACGGTGACAAAAAGACTGAGTGAAAGACTCGAAGAGCATCGAAGTTGAATACGACAAGGGGTCTCTAGCCCAGAGATCACACTTGAAGGAACCACAATCCAGGCAGAAGTGCATAGAATTAGCTGGGGAGCTACAATATGAGAGACAGGTATTTATACTGTCTACAAGTCCAGTGTCTGTATGCAGATATATCCCGTAAGGGGATGTATCGAGATAACTGTCGAGTCATCCGTCCGAAAGGGGAGGAGACCATGCGGTACAGTACAGTCGAGCATATGGCTCGGCGGGAGGGGTACTCCGGAATAGGAAAGAACATGAACACGTACGCGTAAAAGGAAAGCCGCATGTTAGCATGTAAAAGGAAAGACACGTGCGCGAATAAGGAAGGAGCGTGTGTCACGTATTGTGGACTGACACGTAGCATGTAAAAGGAAACCAAACACGTTGCATGTAAAGGAAGGACACGTAGCGTGTCAGATGCATAACGGAGTGCCGCTTGTTGCGATACGATGGCCACAGTACATGGGTCGCACGACTAACGGCACTCTGAGTGATAGCTAACCCAATCCACAAGAAGGAATAACAATAAAGGAGTAGTGTTGTCTTCGGATACCGATAGACGTAGGAATACGAGAGAACGGACAAGGAACAGCTTAGTCGCTAATACCAATGCACTATGGGGTGAATCACAGTTATTGATAGGACTGGGGCTACTCTACGATACATGGTACCTTTATATACGGTAGGGCTACCACTATTAGTAATCCAGTCCTAGGGCGTAGGGTATAACAACAGGTGATGTCATAGATAAGGAAAAGGGTTCTTAGCCAATAGCATAAAGAGCAGGAGTCTAGACCAGGAGGAATGAGGGAACGGCGTGCATACCAGGAGGTAGGCTCGAGGCATGACGTCATAGATAGGATAAGAGTTTACCCGGGTCTAGGCTGTATCACGTGATGGGCGGGGCTAGACTGCTTAGTCAGCAAGTCACGTGATCTGCTTTGGCATAAAGATTAGTGCAAGCGCAAGTGTGACAAGTCTTGTGTTGCATAGAAGGCAAAGATAAAAGAATGTTATGACAGATTCATAACACCGCTAGTGTGTAAAAGGCAATACCAAATGGAGTGAGATCTGATTGGGATGCACAGCCTCCATGTGTCAGGGTGTATTCAAGGATCCATGAGCAGAGTCCTAATATCCCCGGGGGAAGGACGTCTGAAAGGCTATTGTAAGTATAGCCTGATGTCCGTGATTAGTGAAATGAAGAGCTAATCTGTAAGTGTCCGAAGGCATTAGCAAACGGCTAATCCTTGATGAAATGAATCAAAAAGAAACGAAAATAGCCCTATTCGTATGCGTGGGCTACCGTCTTATGAGGGCATAGTATACAATCCCGGTTTCTGTTGCAAACCGCAGAAATCTGTAACACTTCTCCTCTCGCCATCTCAGCTTCTCCTCTCGCCATTTCGACCTGCTTCTCAAACCAAGTGATCGCAACTTCGATCTCGCTCTTTTGAAGAGCGGGCTGTGCAAGTGTGGTGACGGTAGGCTTGCATGAAGGATCCAGGACAAGGGCCTCGCGACAAAGTGCTTCTGCAGTAGGAAGGTCTTGATGCCATTGGAAAATGGCAAGTGCCTTGTTTACGAGTGTTACAGATTTCCCTATTGACGATTGGCTATCGGCAACGCCTCTTGAAGGCAACAGCAATGGCACTTTTTCTTTTCTTTTACTCCTTATGATACTCCTTTATGCAACGGCTTTCCCATCCTAGACTCATACTTTACGTGGCCCGATGTGGACCACTCAATACCTTCTTCGATAATGGGTGGCTGGTTCGAGAGCAATCCCGATCAGTGGCTCTGATTCCAGAAGTGGCTCTCCGCTTCTCCTTACGGGTACCGCGGATTCCTTTCATTCCGCTCCACAGGTCTCCACCTTTCCCTTTACATATGTTTCCTCTTTCATACGCGGCTCTCCGCTTTCCTCATTTGGATGACTCCTTTTGGAACATCCTGTATTTGTACTACGGTCTTCTGTACGGACACGCGCTTCTCCTTCTGGATGCATTCCATATCCAGCTATATCTGTTACGGATTTCCCTATAGATGATTGGCTATTGGCGACGCCTCTAGAAGGCGACGGCAATGGCACTTTTTCTTTTTCTTTTACTCCATACGATACTCCTTTACGCGACGGCTTCCCCGTCTTAGATTCCTACTTTACGTGGCCCGATGTGGACCACTCGATACCTTCTTCGATGATGGGTGGCTGGTTCGAGAGTAATCCCGATCAGTGGCTCTGATTCCAGAAGCGGCTCTCCGCTTCTCCTTATGGGTACCGTGGATTCCTTCCTTCCGCTCCACGGATCTCCACTTTACCTTTTACGTATGATTCCTCTTTCGTATGCGGCTCTCCACTTTCCTCTTTCGGATGACTCCTTCGGGACATCCTGTATTCGTAGTGCGGTCTCCCGCATGGACTCCCGCCTCTCCTTCTGGATGCTTCCCATATCCAGATAGATTCCTTTTATATCCACTTCTCTTTACGTATATAAGGGGCTTCTTCCCCTTCTATGTCCCTTAGCTAGTTCTGCGCAATTCAGCGTACTTCTAAGACTCTGCTCGGTGTGAGACTTCTCCCTAACGGTCAAAGACCCTCAGCATCGCAGATCAAGGCCCTCTTCCTAACGGACGTCGCTGCCTTCGGATCCAGTTCTCGATTCCTAGCTCGAAGGCGTGGGTGAGACATCGCCGCCTAAGAGTTAGCCAGTACAGAGTCTAGTGATTGTACGCTCTCGTGTAACAGGTTCCGCTGGAAAATGCCAATTCCTAGTCAAGTGGATCGGGTATCCATCTTCCGAGAACACCTGGGAACCCGCATCCAATTTAGCTCATGCACCACGCCTTCTCCGCACGTATAAATTGGGACGTCTTTCTGTGTTTCAGATGGTTAACTCTCCTTGACATGCCTTCCCACACACCATCCCCCTCTCTCAAAATCCCTCTTAACGAGTTCTTGTTTTCAACTTCTCCCATTCCCCTCATTCCTTCTCGTCTCCCATACCGTGCCCGCCACGCCCTCTATGCCTCGATCCTCGCCTCCCCGTTGCTTACTCTCTCGCTTGAGCGTCAACCCGTATTCAGCAGCAATGAGACCCTCATTGAGGGAACCCGCATCTACCGCACCGCCTGTATGCTACAGGAACTCTACTTGCACACACCGATCATCCACCCGGAGGACTGGGCAGGAGCGTTCCAGCAGACACTCCGAGACCTCCAGAGCCAGTGCCTCAACATCCTATGGCACCAGGGCTTCTCCACCATCCTCCCACACCTCCCACAGGACGATCTACAACCCATCCTCCGCACCATTCTCATTGTGCTCTCGCCCACCGAGAGATGAGCATACCTTAACGCAATGCGTAGTTGCACTTCTCCTCAGACGAGTAAGACTGAGGGTTACCAGTTTGACGGATAGTCGCTGGTATCAGAGGATCATGGCTAGGGAAGAGACTCACTAGCACTTGGAAAGATTCGAAGTAAGACTTGAACAGTAGATCAAGAAAGAACTTGATTGACTGGGTTAAAGGAGAACGTCGTAGGGAGTTCTCCTTATATATGTTATACAGTTTGTTTGTACGTATTTGGTTCTTTATCGTAAGAGTCCATTTAGGGAAAGATAAAGAGATAAGAGATAAGAAGATAAGAAGATAAGAGATAAGTATGAGTCATGTAGGATGACTAAAGATACGCGAGTATCGCATAGCTGAGTAAGCTTCTTATCTATGACGTAATGTGAGAAGTGACTGCCAACTTGTGGCCAGATGACTAGGTCAAGGGATTACCATAAAAGGTAATTGGCCATTTCCATAAAAGGAAAGACTTGCCTAATTAGGCAGTTGGCCGTGGCCAAACACAAACCTATACAATGTTATAGAACGGTTTGCTGTAACCTAAAATTAGGGTTCCGGATTTGGGCATATGGAATAGAAATTCAGAAAGTGAATACCCAAATCCCGACATACCTTCCTGCCCCTGCATCTGTCGTCACTGCCCCTGCTACTACACCACCCGCGCCCCTCAAGCATGGCGGATCACATGTCCCGGTTAGTCGACCGGTACCTGTCCGACCTCACTCCATCTCCCCTGCTCCTGCCATTGTCCCCACCGCCCCCTTACGACCCCACCAGCGTCAGGGCATCACTATCACTCTTGCGCCGCCTGGGCCCGCTCGCAGGAGACCCACTCCCGGACCATCCATGGTGGGAGACACCATCATCAACACAATCGTCAAGCTCCTCCATGGACTCCCCATTGACAGCGCTGCCCCCACCCCACCTGCTACTCCCACCGCAGTGGTCTCCTCCTCGGGCTCCAACTCCGCCCCTCCCCCTTACCAACGACCTCACCCCCCCCATCTCGTCCGATGCTTCAACTGTAGGCAGATCAGACATTTTCGACCCCACTGCCCCACCTACAGATGCCCGTTCTGTCAAGCTCTCGCTCCAGGACATAATCAACGAGACTGTCCTAGTCTCCCAGACTGGAACACCCTCTCTGACTGGGACAACGATAACGACGTCGTTTACAATGAGGGAGACGCCCATGGGTTTTGATGTGTCGCAGGTGCTCAACTCTATTGATGAGGGAGCTAATGTTATGGATTTTCCCATAGATGATTGGCTATCGGCAATGCCTCTTGAAGGCGACGGCAATGGCACTTTTTCTTTTTCTTTTACTCCTTACAATACTCCTTTACGCCACGGATTCCCCATCTTAGACTCCTACTTTACACCACGGATTCCCCGTCTTAGACTCCTACTTTACGTGGCCCGATGTGGACCACTTGATTCCTTCTTCAATGACAGGTGGCTGGTTTGAGAGCAATCCCAATCAGTGGCTCTGATTCCAGAAGCGGCTCTCCACTTCTCCTTACGGGTACTGCGGATTCCTTTCATTCCACTCCGCGGGTCTCCATCTTTCCGTATACGTATGTTTCCCCTTTTGTACATGGCTCTCCGCTTTCCTCATTCGGATGACTCCCTTTGGAACATCCTGTATTCGTACTACAGTCTTCCATACGGACACCTGCTTCTCCTTCTGGATGCATCCCATATCCAGCTAGATCCTTTTATATCCACGACTCTTTACGTATATAAGGCGCTTCTCGCCTTCCTATGTTCCTTAGCTAGTTCTGCGCAATTCAGCGTACTTCTAAGACTCCACTCAGTGTGAGACTTCTCCCTAACGGTCAAAGACCCTCAGCATCGTGGATCAAGGCCCTCTTCCTAATGGACGTCGCTGCCTTCAGATCCAGTTCTCTTTCGCTAGCCTAAGGCGTGGGTGAGACATCGCCACCTAACAGCTAAGCCGGACTCGGTCTAGTGATTGTACGCTATCGCGTAACAGCCATTGGCAATTGGCACTCCTTTCTTCGGCCTAGACCCATGGTGCCGATTCCCCTTGCGTCGGCCCACCTTTCTCCATTATCTCAGTCATCAGCCAACCCATTCATATTGGTTGGTCCCTCACTCGGCTCACTGCCACAGATTGGCTTGCAGTACATTGGCCCATCCATATCCCTCAGTACATCATCCATTGGCCGGCCAATATCTTTCGCTGTCTATTACCTCGGCCCTTTGGTTGGTTGCTGGCGGATATCAAATTGGCCCACCCATTTATCTTGCCACTCCGGCCGTTGGCCCTTCGGTCACTCTCCAACATCCCTCCATTGGCCCAAAGGATATCTAATCTATGATTTTCCTTAGCCCATCTGTCTCTTTCGCCGTTCCATTCGTCAGCCCATCCATTGGCATCAGCATTCTCTTGTTGGTCATACTCATCAGCCCATCAGAATGGTACTCTTCCTACAATCGGCCCACCGGTCTACACTATTACTCTACAACTACCTTATTTTACTGCTCATCTTCACTACATATAGGCTCGGCCCATCCGTCTGCGTCAACCCTCATTTCAGCCCATCCATCTCCTTTGGTGCCCCACTCTCACTTAGCCCAATGTCGGCTGGCCGTCTTAGACGGCCTATTTGCAACCATCAGCTCACCGTCTTCATCGGTGTAAGGTGACTGTAGTATGTGCGGATTCCCCATCTTAGACTCTTACTTCATATGGCCCGATGTGGACCATTTGATACCTTCATTGATGACAGGTGGTTGGTTCGAGAGCAATCCTGACCAATGGCTCTAATCAGAAGTGGCTCTCCACTTCTCCTTATGGTTACTACAGATCTCAATCTTATCCTTTTATGTATGTTTCCCCTTTCATATGTGGCTCTCCATCTTCCTCTTTCAGATGACTCCTTTTGGAACATCCTGTATTCATACTATGGTCTTCCATATGGACACCCACTTCTCCTTCTGGATGCTTTCCATATCCAGCTTATTCCTTTTATATCTGCATCTCTTTATGTATATAAGGCGCTTCCTCGCCTTCTATGTTCCTGAGCTAGTTCTGCGCAATTCAGCATATTTCTAAGTCTCCACTCTGTGTGAAGCTTCTCCCTCACGGTTGAAGATCTTCAGCATCGTCGGATACAGCCCTCTTCCTAACGGATGTCGCTGCTCTAAGCCAAATCTCTCTTGCTAGCTGAAGGTGTGGGTGAGTCATTGTTACACGAGTGTGATGGACTGAGGAACTTGTCCAGGCAATGGTGACAAAAAGACTGAACGAAAGACTCAAAGAGTGTCAAAGTCAATATACAACAGGGGTCTCTAGCCCAGAGATCACACCTGAAGGAACCACAATCCAGGCAGAAGTGTGTAGAATTAGCTGGGGTGCTACAATACAATAGACAGATATTTATACTGTCTAAGAGTCCAGTGTCTGTATGTGGATATATCCTGTAAGGGGATGTATCGAGATAACTGTCGAGTCATCTGTCCAAAAGGGGAGAAGACCGTGTGGTACAGTACAGTCAAGCATATAGCTCGGCGGGAGGGGTACTCTGGAATAGGAAAGAACGCAAATGTGTACACGTAAAAGGAAAGACATGTGCGTGAATAAGGAAGGAGCACATGTCGCGTGTTGTGGACCAATGCATAGCATGTAAAAGGAAATAACATGTAGCATGAATAAGGAAACTAAACGTGTCGCATGTAAAGGAAGGACGCATAGCATGTCAGATGCGTAACGGAGTGCCATTAGCGTGTAAAAGGCAATACCAAATGGAGCGCAATCCAATTGGGATGTACAGCCTCCATGTGTCAGGGTCTATTTGAGGATCCATGAGCAGAGTCCTAATATCCCCGGGGGAAGGAAG